>VZQC01010064.1:1006838-1170473 GCA_009823505.1 Rhizomys pruinosus | reverse complement strand
GGCAGATCTCCTGGAACCCATTTGGGCCTTCAGCACTGGATTGGGACTACTGAGACATCCAGCCTTGCAGACTGAGCAGTTCCCTGGATTCTCGTCTCGGCCTTTCCAGTGTGGTGCAGCTACTGTTGGAATCCTTGAACTCTGTCACGTGAGCAAATCAATAAATTGTATATAGCTATATATATTCATCTTGTTGCTTCTGTTTCTTTAGAGAACCCTGACTAATACAGGTGTCTATTTGTTTGCATGTCCCTGCTCCCCAACTAGACTGTGAGCTTTGAAGTGGTATGGGCTTAGAGACTCCCTTGTTAATCACTGTGTATCTGACTCATAGTCTATGGTCAGTAAAATACTTGTTAATCTTCTTGGAAGTAGTTTACTCTAGTTGAGGCTAGTTTCAAAGTACATTTCCACTTGGCTTCCTACATTTATAGAGACATCTCTAGTACATTTAGGTATTGGGAAGTCAATGCAATCTTACCTGTTAAGAAAATATCTACCCAGTAGTTATATAATAGAATTATGCTGCCTGGCTCTACCTAATCGGAATGAAATGAAAGAACATTTTCAGTTTACAACTATATCAGAAATGTTAGAGAGATTGAAAAATCTCCCTTTATGTAAGATTGCATTCATCTAAGCTTAGTACCTGATCAACCTGGACTGCTTTTAGCAGGAATCCCATCAAGTTAGCTTAGTCAGAGTTGATGGTACCTTTTGGTGATATTCTGTTCAGTGATGCACCCCTCCCCTCATCTTCTGCTACAAATCCCTGGTGGTCCAGAACTTATATAGGTTTGAGCCCGTTTCAGTAACATCAAGGCCTGATTTTACTGGGTTATTCTTCCAATTGTGATTCTTCAATTATCATTTTTTCCAGTTCTCTAGAGGTTCATCCTTTGTAAGTAAGCATTCAATTCTTCCTTTTCCCTGACAAGAGTACCATAGCCTTTTCCCCCTATTAAGAACAGTCATTTCTTACCTCTTTTGGTGACCATTGGAAGGGAAAACCCCAGTGTGGAACACAAGAGCAGAACTGATGGTGGTTTGGGCTTCCCAAGGAGGAGCCTTCAAACATGACATCTTTCAGCCTAATAAAGAAAAACAAAATCATAAGCTGAAGACCTATGATATATATGTCATGCGTATATGCATATTTTGGAGTGATTCATATTGGAAGGGTTAATAACAACCACCACAACAAGAAAAAGACTGGGTCAATCAGTAAGGGAGATGATAAAGGCAAAACAGGTTTAATCTTCCATTCGCCTCAGTTACACATTATGTACACTGGGAATCCACTGCTATTTCAATCAAAGACTAAAGTACTTGAACTCCCCTTGAATGGGGCTGGCTTTGAGACTTGTATAAGCCACCAGAATGGCTACAAGTCATGGAGTGACAGTTTCATCCTTGACCCCGTCAGGCTCATGTTCCCTCTTTTGGGACATCATTAGCACATGTGATGGTCAGATAATTTTGTAGAGGATGAGAAACAATGTGAGAATACAATTGTTCCCCTGAGATCATACCAGATTCACTATCACCCAGCTGACTGCCTGCACATGTAAGGCAGGATAGCCAAGAATAGTTAAGCCACTGACCTGACCTGTAATAACAGGGTCTTAACTAAGTAACACAGATTTGAATGCTTAAGGCTGATGTATATGATACAAATCCAATGAGTCAAAGTGGAAGGGCCTATAAATGGGGAGGTAAAATACAATCTGGATATGAGGCATAACTAAAATAAAAGTGAAAAAACTGAAGCCTTAGCATGTCATACTAATTCCCTGGGCATGTGGTCATGAATAAGAAATAATGCCTTCTTATTTGCAGTTTGCTTGTGGGATGAAAGTAGACAGAAATCTTTCCTCTCTAATGAGTAATAACTACATTGCTCTGGTGGTTGTCTGAGATAATCTGCCTGCTAATGAGGTCTGTAATTAAGAGGGAGCGATCCAATTCTCAATAGCAAAGGAACAGGAAGTCTCCATGCTGCTGTTTTAGTTTTCAGCTGGTGTGGATGGAGAACATTTTAAGCTGTGAGGAAGCACCTCTGGGGTAGAGGAGTTTGAAATATGAAGAGAAGAAGTACATAGACATTGCTGAGGCCAGAGGACCACTGTCCTTTGAAAGCCATGGTATCTATTCACATTCCTCTCATCACAGCTCCAGTAAACATCACAGGAAGCACTTCTGTGCAGGACAGAAATGACCATATTTGGAAAGGCTTTTCTGCACTTCATGGGTCTGATTCAGGAACCAAGAATAGTTAGAACAATTGACATATCCAGCTGATATTTTGGTGCTGCAATTCAAAACTTTTCAATTTATTTCATGAACAGGAAAACTGGAAGGAGTTCCTGTATTGTATCAGCTTTCCCATTAAAGTTGGTTGTGAAGGGGCTGGAGAGATAGATTAGCGATTAAGAGCACCAACTGCTCTTGCAGAGGACCCGGGTTGGATCCCCAGCACCCACATGGCGGCTAAGAACCGTCTGTAACTCTAATTCCAGAACTCCAGTTCCAGGGGAATCCGACGCCCTCTTCTGACCTCCGTGGCATTGCATGACATGGGTGCACAGACCTACATGAAGACAGTACACTCATACACATACAAAAATAAAATAAAATAAAAAAAAAGTGGGTTGTAAAATATGACAGCAGTTCCTTTCCAGACACACCTACGTCAGCTCACCTCAGAGAAACACTGGCTGTGGATCAACAGTGAAGACAAATTCTACTTCTTCCTTTCCTGAGCTTTGTTGTCATCAGAAGCAAAATATGTCACCTCAGGATAATCAAGCAAATTGTACTGAAGCATCTGAAAAACAACAGGCATTTCACAACGTGATTGTGTACAGAGTTTAGTCACTTTGAGGAGGAAAGCACAGGCTTCAGCTTTCGGAAAATCTGGTTGATGCAGAGTTCTAGTTCCAGCACATTTGATATGGTTCGTGTCCTCATCTCTATAATTGCTGATGATATGATTGTTTACTTAAGGGATGCTAAAAACTCCACCAGAAAACTCCTAGAAACTACTAACAGCTTCAGCAAAGTGGCAGGATACAAAATTAACCTTAAAAAAATCAATGGCCTTTCTTTACACCAAAAACAAGCAACTGGAGAAAGAATTCAAAGAGACCTTCCCACTCACAATAGCCTCAAAAACAATAAGATACCTAGGAACAAACCTAACCAAAGACACCAAAGATCTCTACAACAAAAATTTTAAACCCTTAAAGAAAGAAATTGAAGAAGACCTCAGAAGATGGAAAAACCTCCCATGCTCATGGATTGGGAAAATTAACATTGTAAAAATGTCCATTTTACCAAAACTCTTGTATAGATTTAATGCAATCCCAATCAAAATCCCCAAGAGTTTCTTCACAGGCTTGGAAACAAAAGTTCTTAAATTCATTTGGGGAAAAAAAACAAAAGACCCCGAATAAGCCAAATCAAACCCTGAGTGAAAAGAGGCTACACAGGATGGATCTCTATACCAGATTTTCAAACTATACTACAGGGGCTAATAGTCATAAAAAACCAGCCTGGTAACTGGGCACAAAAAAACAGGGACACTTGTTGGGGGGACCACATTGGGAACAAAAACCGGAAGACTCAAAATCTGAGCCACATACAATTTAAGCCATCTCATTTTTGATAAGGGGGCCAAGAAGGCAAAATGGAGAAAAAAGACAGCCTCTTCAGCCAAGTGGTGTTGGCAAAAAATTGGAATCAACCCACTTGTAGTAAGAATGAAATTATAAAACCCCTACCTTCTCGGGGGGGCCCTTACAAAAGTCAACTTCCAGATGGATTAAAGGGAACCTCAAACGTGAAAACCCCAACTTTGGAAGGTGATTAGATAGGAAAAAGTTGGGGCAGCAAGACTACAAAAGGGACATAGGTGTAGGAACAAGGACTCCTAAACATTCAGAACAGCAGCTGGCACAAAGAATTAAGGTTGACAATTACAAATGGGAACCTCATTCAAACTCAAAATAAGCTTTGTTACATCAAAAAGGCAAAACAATTTTTCAAGGATAGTTGGAGAGGAAAATCCACAGGAGTGGGGGAACAAACCTTCAATGCCAGATACAATCTGACAAGCATTGATTTTCAGAATAAGCATATAAAAACTACTCAAAAAAACAACAGAAGAAAAAAAGAAAACAAAAATGGACCCACTCAAAAGATGGAGGCAAGAACTGAAAACAAGAGACTTCACAAGTTGAGGAATTAGAGGGAGGGATGGTCTCTGGAGAAAACCACTCAAGGAAAACTGTTCAAATCATCACTAATTTCATTAGGGAAATGCAAATGAAAAACCACTTAAGATATCATCTTACTCCAATCAGACAGGCTAAGATCAAGAAAAACAAATGATAACCAAGTGGCTGGAAGGAGGTTGTGGGGAAAGGGGGAAAACTCATCCACTGTGGGGAATGTAAACTCCGTACAGCCACTATGGAAAAGCAGTGTGGAGCAACCACCTTGGGGAAAGGGGATTCTGGAAGAAACTTGCCACCCAAAACCCAGCCCATACCACTCCTGGGCATGTACCCTCAAGCTTTATGCCACCACAAGGAGACATGCACGGCCATGTTTATTTGCAGGCTCTCTTCACAATAGCAAGGAAGCTGGAAAAAAAACCAAACCTAAATATGCCCCTCCAACTGATGG
Source organism: Rhizomys pruinosus (assembly GCA_009823505.1). Lineage (NCBI taxonomy): Eukaryota > Metazoa > Chordata > Mammalia > Rodentia > Spalacidae > Rhizomys > Rhizomys pruinosus. Next base: position 1,165,784 of record VZQC01010064.1, on the reverse strand, counting down.
CGAAGGATAGAGAAATGTGGTACATCTCACAATGGAGTTCTATTGCCAAGCAAGTAAAGAAAGACGACATCATGATGTTTGCAGGAAAATGTTTGGAACTACAGGACATCCTGGCTGCGTGGGAAGGTCACACCGTCCCCAGAAAAGAACCAACCGATGCATTGGTATTTTCCCTCATGTGTGATGCTAGTGCCAATTACCCAAGTTGTTCGTTCTTTTTTGGTGTAGTGGGCCCCTGAGTTTTGGTCCCAAAAAGCAGGTGGGCCGTTATATGCAATGTGTGGACGCACAACAACTACAACAACAGGAAGAACTGCATCGCAAAAGAATGGACTGATAACAGTGGGAAACTTGCTCAAAAAACAGCCAACTTCCCCATGGACAAAATTGAGAAAGACTAAGAATGAGATGAAAAGCATGTTGGCAGGAATGCCACGAGGGCTCTGGGTGGGGTCGGGGGAATGGGCGGGATAAAACAAACCGGGTCTTAGTATTTGTTAAAAAATATATAAACAAATTAAATTTATGTTAGGAAAATAAAGTAAATAAAATTTAAAAATTGAAACATGAAAGCTAAAAAAAAAAAGGGAAGTGGAAAAATCTGAATATATTCACATGCCTTGATGAATATGTTAAGGACCAGGTTAGATTACCATTTTTTTTTTTTGAGACAGGGTCTCCCTATAGATTGCTTTATAAGCCAGGGATATAGTGTGCCAGGCATAGGTGGAATGTTGCTCTCACTGAGAGCTCTGCTGCTCTTCTGGGACTTTGTGAAACAGTGCTTTGTTGCAGCAATGTCTTCTATTTGGCCTTTTTAAAAATGGCATTAAAATTTCAGAAAAATAATCCATTCTGAAACTTTAAAGGTACCAGATACTATGCACAGTTTCTGACAGCACTGAAAGACTAAATAGCCATCAATGTAGCCTTTTTCCAGTGCTTTAAAAATGTCTATTTCCAAAGTAAATTACTTCATTGAAAGTTCTGTGAAGGCAAATGTTCATGTTCATACTTAATTTCAGTATCATTTAAAAGGGGACAAAACTTAAGTAAAAAAAATGTTAAAACAAGTTTTAAGTTTTTTCCTCCCCCAAACCATGTGTCCATCTTCATCACTATGGAGCAAGTATCCAGGTTTATTTTCAGTTCCTAGGCTAACACAGGTAAACACTTGGCTTAAAAATCTTGTTTCAATGAATAACTTCTTTCAAAATATATTTAAATGTTTTCTGAAGCTTTATTTATTTATTTTTTAAATTTTATTTATTTATGTGTATGAATGTACTGTCTGCATGCAGGTCTGTGCACCCGTGTCATGCAACGCCGCGGAGGTCAGAAGAGGGTGTCGGATTCCCCTGGAACTGGAGTTCTCCTGGAATTGGAGTTTCAGACGGTTCTCGGCCGCCATGTGAGTGCTGGGGATCAAACCCGGGTCCTCTGTAAGAGTGGTCGGCGCTCTTAACCGCTAGGCCATCTCTCCAGCCCTCTGAAGCTTTATATCTTCAGTTATGACCTACAGATTTTTGAGTGTCAGATTTCTTTGATACTTGAAATAGTGGGAGCTAGAACACTTCATATTTAGTTTGTTAAGACTGCTGCAGAGCCATAACTCTGAGTTTTTAAATGAGCCATAAGTATCCAGGATTTGGAATTTCTTGACCTAAACTTCATGCTGCATAAAACAAATATCAAAAATGCACACTTCATGGTATGAAATAAGAAGCACTCATTTACTAAGCTCATCTAATGTATGAAATAAGAAGCACTCATTGCTAAGCCTTATCTAAGGCAATACATTCACCTTTCAGAAATTCAGTGTGTGATAATATAAACCATATGAGAGGAATTATGGGTTGATGGATTTTTTTTTAAAATAGAATTTAGTGTTTGTGTGTTTTGTTTACCAATAATTAGACTATACTATTCAAATATGCAAAATAGTTGAGAGTAATATTGTACTTGTTTACTAAAGATATACTTAAAATTGTTCTATGGGTGCCCAAGTAGACACACATACCCACAGGATTTCTGCATTAAAAATCTTGAAGCTGTGTTGAAGATCGTAAGTGATGTTGTCAGTTTCAAGGAGAGGGACTGTTACCTGTCATGGAGACACAAATCGGTAGTGACTGTCCTGTACTGTCCATGTACAGTTATACTCTAAATTCTATGACACTAATAAAAGTAAGTGGACATTACAAAAGAGAGATGTGATTATATAATCTTACTAATTATTAAACCAATGATTGCTGAGAATCAAGTTATGCGTTTGTTTTAGAGTATAACTCATTGTTTACAGTAAGTTTTAGCTGACACTATATATGAATAACATTCCCTGTAAATTTATATAGCAGTGAAAAATGACCTGTTTTCTGTGGACATTTTACTTATAAGTGAATTTTGTATCATGACAAAACTTTTTCTCTTAAAAAAAAGAATTTAGACTTTAAAAGGTCTATAAAAATGGTGACTATTGAGCTTTCTTTGTGAAGAAAGGTAGGGTTTGGAAGTCTGTGTTCTAGTGTTATGCGAGACATAACAAGAGAGGCTGACAGTGCATCAGAGGCAAGGGAAAGCTTGCCTTAGAAGAAAAATCAATGGTTTGAAGTGGTGCCAGGTCCTGGAGATGCTGGGCTGTGATCAACAGAAGATAGCATCACATTGCACAGGGCCATTTGTACATGCTCCAGTTAAAGCAAAGGATTATAGGGAGAAGAAGGAATGGCTGAAGCAGGAGTGGTGATAGCTTTTCCACTCATCACAACTTACCCATTGAGTATGCCAAAAATATTCTTCTCAAATATGGTACATCTGCACAATGGAGTTCTATGCAACAGTAAAGAAAGATGACATCATGAATTTTTCAGGTAAATGGATGGAACTAGAAGCTGTTATGCTAAGTGAAGTAACACAGTCACAGAAAAACAAGCAACGTATGGTGCCCCTCATCTGTGGATCCTAGCACCAAATCTCTCTTTAAAGGCAAAATGAATAATTCCTTTTTTTGTTTTAGTAAATATAACACCTGATGTTACTCATCAACTTGCTATGTAATAGCAACTCCCCCAAACAGTAAACTTCCTGCACCCAAAAATTAAAAAAAAAACTGAGAAAAAGATAAAATACACATATGACAGAATGCATGAGCTCTGGCGAGGTGGGGAGTGAGGAAGGGAGAGTGGTCTAAATTTGATTAAGAAATCTTCTATGAAATACAAAAAACCTCAATAAAAAATTGTCCATTTTCCAAAAAATGCTCTGGATTGAAGGTGTCCAGTGTGGCCCACTCCTTGGGGTCCCTGTGTAGTGCACTCAAATTGCTCAGAACTATGGCCCCCAAGGGAAGGCAGCAACAAGTCAAGGCTTGATGCATGGCACACACACACACACACACACACACACACACACACACACACACCTGCTGTGTGGCCTCTCAAGCTCCAATGCCTGAACCCGCTCATATTGCAAGCTCCCCAGAACCCTCCCCTTCGTCCAAATCAATTTACAGTGTTGGATTTAAGTGCCTGTGGGGGTTTTCAGACACTTTTAGGTAGCTCTTTATTGAAGAGTTCGTCTAGTCTATAGCAGGAGGCAGTATGGATCGGGGAGCAGACCTATAAGCACCCATGAGAGAATGATGTGAAAAGGAATAACCATGACTCAACTGTTTCCCGCAGTGAGGATCATGGCAGCAGTGCAAAGGGAAACGGGGCATCTTCCTCCTTGGCTCTTCTCCATTCTGAGCTGTCAATATGGATGTCTTTGCATCTCGTCTTTGCGCAGGGGTAGGAACACATCTAGCTTATCAAAGCAAGGAATCCTAGTCGACAGGTTCCCTGGCAAGTATCGTGGAATCACCAGAGTGAGCCTTTCTCTCAGATTGACTCATCCAGTCTTTTGGAGAAGCTGATTCTTTAAATCTTTCTTGATTCCACAATCTCCATTCCTGTTTCCCACTGTCCCCTTGGTTCAGGCTCCCCCCTTGCTCTCTTAAAGCCCCATCTTTGGCTCCACAGCTGACAGAGGAGTGTGCCTTGAACAGGATTTATCCACATCACACTGGCCACCTGCTATCAATTTCATCATGTACTCTGTAGAAGCTTTCCATCAATATTGGTACAAAGATCTGATCCTCCTGGACCAGCTTCCCCAGGGTCGGGGCTCCCAACAGGGTAGGTAGCATCCCGTTTCTCAGGCAGGCCATTCCCATTCATTCCAATCCCCCCCTTGATGATGCTGTTTCCCAGGAATACAATTCCCTCCCACATCGTCTAACGTTTATTTCTCTTTCTCTCTCTGCTCCGTCTCATTCCATCTCTCCTCCCTCTCTCACTCTCTTCACTCCCTCTCTATATATATATATATTTATATCTCTATATTATATTATAATATCTATGTTCTCTTCAAGGACAGTGGTCTTCCCTGTAGCATGCTGTCCTGGAACTCAAACGCGTACACCAGGGTCGGCCTTGAACTCCAAGATCCACCTGCCTGCTGCCGCCCAAGTCGCTAGGCCGTGCACCACCACGCCCAGCTCCTCCTTATATTTTTAACTCCAATATTTTTCTTATGGAAGTACAACTCAGTACTCCAGTTATTAGTATTCCTTTCTCCAGCTCATCTGCTTCTGGACAGAATGAGGGTGTTTCCCACTGGGCAGCCTTCTGGTTTATAAACAGGCACTCCATGCTGTTTTGCTCAGAGTGTCGTCCAGACCCAAGCAGTTCAGAGGGTTAAACAATGTTGGTTGGGTTAATAAAGAATTATGGTGCCAGGCATGGTGGCTCGCACCTTTAATCCCAGCATTCGGGAGACAGAGTCGGGTGGATCTCTGTGAGTTCAAGGCCAGCCTGGTCTACATAATGAATTCCAGGCCAGCTGGGGCTACAGGGAGACCCTGTCTCAAAAAAGCAAAACAAAACAAAAAAGAATTATGACTGAATCTCTGAGTAATCTCCCTTCCTTCCTTATGGATGCTGTGAGGTAATTTTAATGCATTTTACAAATGGAGCAGCTGACTATGAGAGATCAATAATGTGGTTCAGAACACATAGTGGGCAGAGATGCAGGCACCTTTGGAACTAAGGACAAAGCAACAGCTCCTAGCCTCTCATGTAGTGTATATCATTAGTCCATTAGATTCTTTGCCCAAAGTCGGTATTATAGCTGATAGTGAAAATCAGTGTAAGAAGTGTATTGAGATGACCTGGTTCTCTGGAGTTAGATGAATGTCTGTATTTGTGTCCTGTGGGTAAGCTCTTCAGGTTCTGGGTTCTAGCTCTGAAGAAAAAGCATAACAAATGAGCAGAAGCTGACTGTGAGGCTAATCTTAATTGTGAAGTAATTGAGAATTGAGAACGAGTAAAATTCAACTTTGGGAGTATGTGTGAGGACATTGCTAGAGAGAATTAACTGGGAAGCTGAGGTTTGGGCTCAGCTTGTAGGGTATGGGCAGCTGGTGCAGAGCAGTGGTGGCTGTGTGGACCAGCAGTTTTGGCCCAGAGGTTTCTGAGCTGGGGACCTGAGGTTTGAGTTCGCAGGGCATGGGCAGTTGGTGCCAGAGCAGCGGTGGAGGATACCGGTGCACAAGCAACTCAACTCCCCCCACCCCCCCTTGAGAGTGGCTGGCAGCAGAGGGAATACAGTGCTCAGAAGGTGTCATCTGGGTTGTTACCCACCCAGTTCTTGTGGAACAGAAAGAGAAGAGTGAACTACAACTCTCAATATATAACCAAAATTGAAAGCCTGAAACCTAGACAAGCCAACACTCAATATATACGGAGAATACAACGAAGGAATCTGAAGAAATCAAGGAAAGCAATCCTTCAACAAGGTGAAGAGACATTCAAGATTTGCATCAGAAAACAGGCAAAAGGCAAACCACATGCCAAGAACACAATGAAAGAATAATAATGGGAAAAGCACAGAACAACTCCACACCAAACTCTACAGAGCCTGTGGAGGACTCCTACAATGGGATCTCCCTAGAGGTAACCCAGGACACAGATCATAGAATAGCAATCACAGATATATTCAAAGAAGTCATAGAACTAAGGGGAGAGAATTAAAAACTCAGAAAGGACCTAGAGGGAGACAAGGACAAACTGGAATGAACAAAAAGGAGAAAATGTCAGACTCCAGAAAGAGCTAGAGGAAAAAAATGACAAACTCCAGAAGGAAGTGGAAACACTAAAATGATCCAATGCTGAAATGAAAAAGGAAACCAACGAGTGAAACAGGGAGCTACAAGAAAAGATTGAGAAGCTCCAAGAGAAAGTGGAAATAGTAAAGAAAACACAGGAAGAAATGAAAAAGGAAATTGAACAGGCATCCAATCAAAAGGAAATAATGGGAAAAAGCATCAGAAACAGAATGGGAGAAGAAGAAAATAGAATATCAGACCTAGAAGATAATACAGAACAACTAAAAAGTTCAAGTAAAGACTATGAAAAATTTAAAAATGCACAAGAGTGAAACAACCAGGAAATGTGGGACACTATGAAAAGATACAAATACAAGTAGCACACAGAACACCAAATAGACTAGACCAGAAAAGAAAACCCCACCATATCATAGTTAAAACACTAGACACCCAAAACAAAGTCAAAATTCTGAAAGCCACAAAAGAAAAACAATGTTACATATAAGGGGAAACCTATCAGAATTACAGCTGACTTTTCAGTTAAAACTATGAAAGCAAGAAGAACGTGGACCAAAGCATTCCCAGTGCTAAACTACTACAAATGCCAACCCAGGTTACTATACCCAGCAAAATGTTGATTCTAGTTGAAGGAAAGAGAAAAATCTTCCATGACATAAACAAGATGAAAAAAATACATGTCCAGAAAACCAACCCTTTAGAGAATACGTGAAGCAATTCAAAGGACAGGGGCAGGGAGCAATTATCCCCAGGCACCTTGAGAGAGAAATTAATAAAAGCAAAAATGCACAAGTAGAAACCTAGATAAAAAAAATGGATAATAAGGTGAAAGGAAGCAATACACATCTTTCAGTTATAACCTTAAACATTAATGGACTAAACTCCCCAATCAAAAGGCATAGACTGGGAGAATGGATTAGGAAACAAAATCCATCAATATGCTGTCTACAAGAAACTCATCTCACCCTCAAGGATAGGTACCAACTTAAAGTGAAAGGATGGAAAAAAATATTTCAAGCAAATGGTACCAAAAATAAAGCAGGAGTTGCTATTTTAATATCAGACAAAATAGACTTCAAAATAGAAGCAATTAGAAGAGACAAAGAGGGCCAGTACATCCTTATCAAAGGGAAAATTAACCATGAAGACCTCACAATCATGAATATATATGCACCAAACTCTGGTGCACTGACTTTTATAAATACAACTGTACAGGACATTAAGGCACAGATTAACCCCAGCACACTCATAGTAGAGGACTTCAATACCCCACTGAGTCCTTTGGACAGATCAACTGGACAAAGAATAAACAGAGAGACATCTGAACTGAACAAAACAATGCAGGAAATCTTCTCACAAACATCTTCCAAATATTCCACCCAAGCACCAGAGAATATACTTTCTACTCAGCACCCCATGGAACATTCTCCAAAATTGACCACATACTTGAACACAGAAAAAAACTCAACAAATACAAAAAAATTGAAATAATTTCATGCATTCTATCAGATTATAATGTAATAAAGCTCAATATCAACACCAGGATAAGCCCTGCTACCTACATGAACACATGGAGACTAAAAAACACACCCCTGAACAGTGAATGGGTCAAGGAGGAAATAAAGAAAGAAATAAAAACATTCCTGGAAATAAACGACAATGACAGTACAACACAACAAAACCTATGGGATACTTTAAAAGCAGTCCTAAGAGGGAAGTTTATAGCCCTGGGTGCCTACATTAAAAAACAACAACAACAACAACAACAACAAAACAGAAAGAGCACAGATAAATGAGCTAACACTGCAGCTAAAAACACTTGAAAGACAACAAAAAATAAACCCTAAATGTAACAGACAGGAAGAAATAACAAAAATCATAGCAGAAGTCAATGAAATAGAAACAAAGAAAACAATACAAAAAAAAATCAACGAATCCAAAAGTTGGTTCTTTGAAAGAATAAACAAGATAGACAGACCCCTAGCCCAGTTAACCAAAAGAAAGAAGGAACAATTCCAAATCAATACAATCTGTGATGAAAGGGGAAATACCACAACAAACAATGAAAAGATCCAGACAATCATATGGAAATACTTCAAAAAGCTATGCTCTACTAAATTTGAAAACCTAAGTGAAATGGATGAATATCTGCAATCCAGGGAATCACCAAAGCTAAACCAAGAAGAGATTGACAGCTTAAACAGACCCATAATGTATGAAGAAATTGAAAATGTAATGAGACTTCCCAACTAACAAAAGCCCAGATCCAGATGGTTTCACAGCAGAATTCTATAAAACATTTAAAGAGGACTTACAACCATTATTACTCAAACTGTTCAGAAGGATACAAGCAGAGAGAAGCTCCCAAATTCCTTCTATGAAGCCTGCATCACTCTAATACCAAAACCAGGCAAGGATGCAACCAAAAAAGAGAACTGAAGACCCATCTCATTAATTAACTCAGATGCAAAAATTCTCAACAACATACTTGCAAACCATATACAGACCCACATCAAAAAGATCATTCACCATGATCAAGTTGGATATCATACCAGAGATGCAGGGATGGTTCAACATATGAAAATCAGTAAATATCATAAAACACATAAATGGACTGAAGGACCAAAACCACACAATCATCTCAATAGATGCAGAAAAAGCCTTTGACAAAATCCTTCATGATTAAAGTACTAAAGGGAAATGGACTGGAAGGATCATTCCTCAACATAAGCAAAGCCATATATAAGAGACCCATAGCCAGCATCATCCTAAATGGAGAAAAGTTAGGAGGATTCCCCATAAAGGTAGGAACCTGACAAGGCTGCCCCTTGCCACCACTCCTCTTCAATATAGTGCTTGAAACACTGGCTAGGGCAATAACCAAGAAAAGGAAATTTTAGCAATACTAATTGGAAAAGAAGAAGCAAAAATATCTCTTTTTGTGGACTATATGATAGTTTACCTAAAGGATGCTAAAAACTCCACCAGAAAGCTCCTAGAAATGATTAAGAGTTTCAGTAAAGTGGCAGGGTACCAAATAAACCTAGAAAAATCAGTAGCCTTTCTTTACACCAACAACAAGCAACTGAAGAAGGAATACAAGGAAACCTTCCCAATCACAATAGCCTCAAAAACAAAATACCTAGGAACAAACCTAACCAAAAACTCAAAAGATCTCTACAACAAAAATTATAAACTCCTGAAGAAGGAGATTGAAGAAGACATCAGAAGATGGAAAGACTTCTTATGCTCATGGATTGGAAAAATTAATATAGTAAAAATGTCCATTCTACCCAAACTAATATATTGGTTTAATGCAATTCCAATTAAAATCCCAAGGACATTCTTCACAGGCTTGGAAAAAAATTCTTAAATTCATACGGAACAACAAAAGACCCTGAATAGCCAAAGAAACCCTGAGTGAAAAGAACAATACAGGGGGGATTTCTATATCAGACATCAAACTATACTACAGGGCTATAGTCATAAAAACAGCCTGGTACTGGCACAAAACAGACTTGTAGACCAATGGAACAAAACTGAAGATCCAAACTTGAGCACATACAATTTCAGCCACCTCATATTTGACAAGGGGGCCAAAAAAGACTCAATGGAGGAAAGACAGCATCTTCAGCAAATGGTGCTGGCAAAACTGGATCACCACTTGTAGAAGAATAAAATTATTAATTTTTTAAAATTTTATTTAGTTTTTATGTGTATGAATGTACTGTCTGCATTTAGGTTTGTGCACCCATGTAGTGCAATGCCTCAGAGGTAAGAAGAGGGTGTCAGATTCCCCTGGAACTGTAGTTAAGGAGATGTCCTAGTGGTTAAGATTGCTGACTGCTCTTGCAGAGTGCCCGGGTTTGATCCCTAGCACCTACATAGCAGCTGAGAACTGTCTTTAACTCCAGAAGAATAAAATTAAACCCCTACCTCTCACCCTGTACAAAAATAAAAAAATGGATCAAAGACCTCAGTGTGAAACCCAAGACTCTGAAGGTGATAGAAGAAAAAGTTGGCAGCAACTTACAAGACATAGGTGTAGGAAAAGACTTGTCGGAAAAGACTTTCTTAATCAGACAGCGGCTGTACAGGAAATGAGGTCGACAATTGACAAGTGGGAACTTATTAACTCAAAAGTTTCTGTACAGCAAAAGAAACAATCAGGGAAGTGAAGAGAAAAGCCACAGAGTGGGAGGAAACCTTCACTGCTGATACATCTGACAGAGCATTAACTTCCAGAATATATAAACTACCCAAAAAACAAACAAGTAAGAAGACAAATGACTCACTCAAAAGATGCAGTAAAGAGTTGAACAGAGACTTCATAAGTGAGGAAATAGAGATGGCTGAGAAACATCTTAAAAAGTGTTCAACATTGCTAATAATTAAGGAAATGCAAGTTAAAACCACTTTAAGATATTTCACCCCGATAAGGCTGGCAAGGATCAAAAAAACAAATGATACTAAAACGACAGGCTAAGGGACATAAAAAAGAATTATCTGCGAATTATCCAGACTTCTAGCCAAATGGCAGTAAACCCGAGTTAATGCTATTCTACATGTCTAAAACATTGTGCCCAGTTTTTACTCTTTTTTTTTTTTGTATTTTTCAAGACAGGGTCTCCCTGTAGCCCCAGCTGTCCTGGAACTCACTCTGTAGACCAGGCTGGCCTTGAACTCACAAAGATCTGCCTGCCTCTGCCTCCCAAGTGCTAGGATTAAAGGCATGCGCCACCACGCCTGGCCCAGTTTTTACTCTTATAGGTCATGTTAAATAATTATCTGCAAAGATGCCTTTATCTTTATCCCTGGACTCTTTGCATGTTGCTTGATACACCAAAATACAGTTTGAGAGGGGAAAATTATCCTGAATTAATCCTATAATAAGACAGTGAAGAGAGATGAAAGATGAGACGTAAAGACGGAAAGATCAGGGAGGCTACAGTCTTGGCGCTGGAGATGGAGCAGGGAACCAAGGACATCAGTGTCCTCTGGACACTGGGACAGGCAGGTAATGGAGTCTCTGTAGTCCTCAAAAGAAGCTCACTGGCCAACAGGAATGCAAGGATCATCAAGAACTGTGAGATAATAAATCTGTGGTGTGTTAAATGCCTAACGTCATAGCATCCTGATCAATTGTAAGCTACTATCCACTTCTCTTTCTGTATGAAGAAGACAGAAACAATGGTACCTCCTCCACATTTGTCATAAATTTGGGGAGAGTGTCAGTGAAATGTTTTGAGTCATCAGGATTCCAATATCTCCAATGATTGTCAATAATACCAGAAACAAACAATTTCCATTTTTCCAAAGTGGCAAACATTGTTTGATATGTCCAGGAACACATTTGATTACCTGTGGGAAGATATTGTAGCAGTAATTAAGGAAAGGAAGATAATTGTGGAGACACCATACCGTCACTTCCTTCATTTCAGGACAGTCTTATGATTCCTTCTTCCTTTCTTATACTGAAACTGCGGGTCCGTCTTTACTACTGTTTTTCTTTATACCCAACCTTCAGCCATTTTTGTTCCCACATGCAAGATATACCGACCCTCAGACTACTTTTCAGTGTTCCTCTTGTTTGCTACTCTAGTATGCATGCTGGCATAACATTCAGTAGATTACCCAGTTCTAATTCCAATGCCATCAAATACACTAACAGGACAAATGGTGAAGGTGTCAGGAAGTTTGGTCAGGCTAGAGAGTAAAGAAGGTGAGGTAATCCCACCTTCAGTGACTGTAGAGTGCATCAACTGAGAATAACCTTGGCTTTTGATAGTTCTGTGCCTAAGAACAGAGCTTGATCAATTATTGGAGCTAACCATCTTTTGTACACTGATGTGGAACCCTTGGACTCTGAATTTCCATGGGTGTCCGTGATACCTATTGTAGAATTCCAGCAGCAGGGTGATGAGGATTCAGGAGGCCTTGGATGTACAAAGGTAGTTCCTCCAACTATTCCAATCTCAGTGCTATATTGTTTCTTATACTCCTAACACGGCTGGGACACAACCTCCAGCTAAGAGCCACAACATCAGGTATAATATAGGAAGTCTTGGTAGGATGAGAGGATGTGCCCAGACCACAGTCTGCAAGAAACATAAAAGACTAGGCAACATGATCAAAACTTGTCAAGTACTAAATACAAAGACATTGAAATATATAAAATATGTTCAAGATTTTCTGGTAAAAATGATGACTGACTTGAAAGAAGATGCAAACAAGCAGATGAATTCAATGTAGTCACTAGGAAGAAAAGTCATATCATAGATGAACTAGGGTGAGAGGATTTGCCTGCTCACAGACTGCAAAGCTAAGTGTGGCCAGCAGCGACCATGGACACCCTAAGAAGGAAAACAGCTGCTGTGAAGACAGCTCTGGGAGACATTAGACACTTGTCCCAATACAAACTCAGCAATAGCATAAACCAAAGGAAAGGCAAGAGTCTACATTTCAAACTGACTCTCTTCCTCCATGTGTATAACTAGCAGGCTCCAAGTTTTGAAGTCCAGAACAAGACTGATTCAATACCTTCTTTTTTTGTTTCCTTTTTTATGATTCCTCTTTGTCTATACAATTAGCAGGGTTTTAACTGTATAGTATTTTTTTTTAATTTTATTTATTTCTGTATGTGTATGAATGTACTGTCTCCATGCAGGTTTGTGCCTGTGTCGTGCAATGCTGCGGAGGTCAGAAGAGGGTGTCGGATTCCCCTGGAACTGGAGATCTCCTGGAATTGGAGCCTCAGATTGTTCTTGGCCACCATGTGGGTGCTGGGGATCGAACCCGGGTCCTCTGTAAGAGCAGTCGGTGCTCTTAACCGCTAGGCCATCTCTCCAGCCCCTTACTGTATGGTATTTTAAAAAGGTTTTTATGGGGCTGGAGAGATGGCCTAGTGGTTAAGAGCACTGACTGCTCTTGCAGAGGACCTGGGTTCGATCCCCAGCACCCACATGGTGGCTGAGAACTGTCTTTGACTCCAGTCCCAGGGGAATCTGATGCCCTCTTCTGATCTTTGCAGGATTGCACAACATGGGTGCACACACTTACATGCAGACAGTACATTCATACACATAAAAAAAATAAAAATTAAAAAAAGGTTTTTATTTGTTTTTCCTCTTTATGAAATCATTTGGATTTATGTATTTTTCATTTGGAGGCAATAATACCCCTCTTCCTTAGTTTAATTAGCTTTTGTTTTTGCACTGTGTCTTCCCCTTGCATTCTGACTTTATCTTATTGGCTTTTTAAAAAACAATACTTCTATTTTTACATTTTATTTCTCTTACATTTATCTAATTTTATTTAAAAATTTATTTATTTATTTTTTTTTATGTATATGAATGTACTGTCTGCTTGTAGGTTTGTGCACCGTGTCATGTGATGCTGTGGAGGTCAGAAGAGGGGTGTCAGATTCCTCTGGAACTGGAGTTAAAGACGATTCTTAGCTGCAATGTGGGTGCTGGGAATCGAACCCAGGTCCTCTTCAAGAGCAGTCAGTGTTCTTAACCGCTGAGCCATCTCTCCAGCCCCCACACCTTTTGTCTTATTTCCACCTTTGCCTCTTTGTAACATTGGTTCTTTTCTCCATACCATTCTTCTCCACTCCATTCGGTTTAACCTTGTTTCTCCTTTTACTCTTCTTCCTCTGTCTCTTTTTATCTCTTTCATTTTGTTTCCACACTTATCTTAAATAATTTTTAGCTTCATGGCTCATCCCAGAGTAGTTTTAACATTTCATTTCTACAGTCATTGTTGACATATTGGTGGGATATCATTGATTTTAAATCTATTTTTATATAAAGTATGGTTTGATATTGCTGCTTCTACACCAGCTTATTTGCTCTTTACAAAGTGATACTAGCCCTCAAGAAAGGTGCAGGGGTTGGGGTCTTAACCAGTCCAGACCCGCGGGACCTTCTGGATAGAGGAAGGACAGGTTCATGGCTCACCCATTCCCAGCCTCCAGTTCCCGGAGACAATCAGACATAGCAGGGAGTCAAGTCGAGCAGGATCTCACTTGGGGCCTTATATATATTCCCTGGTCATAGGGGTGGGGATAGTGATGTACAGAGTAGGGTGCTGGCTTTGGGCCAATGAAATACATCCAGGTAAGTGGTGTCTGGGCAGGGGCGTTTTCAAGTGAATCTTGCTGCATCATCCTCATACAGAAGTGACTGGTGAAAAAACAGGTCACTAAACTCGAGCCAGGCTTAGAGAATTCCAACAGGCCACGTTCTTGGAGAGCCTGTAAGGCCCAACAACTCCCCCTTTTTGTTTTTGTACAGGGGGTTGGTAAGCATGGCCCCTGTCTTAGGTTGTCTGTGCTTACTCCTACTAGGCTTACCTGACATCGGGAGTTTAAGGCAGCTTTTGGCCCAACCCCTGTCTTAGGTTGCCTAGGGGTAGCCAGATCTTACCCATCATTGGGTGCCATGTGTCTCCTCCCCCTCTCTCTTCGCCACTCTGTCCCCTGTCTTAGGTTGGCCTCTCCTTGAGGACCCTTACCCGTCATCGGGGTGAAGCAGTGGGCAGGGGGTCTTATTAAGGGCCATATCTGGCTCGCAGCGTCATAAGTTGGATTTCCTGGGTCTTGTTTTGTATCAGCCGAATCAGCCTGTTAAAAAGGCATGGTCCAATGGTGCAAGCAAGCAATATTATTATAAGCGGGCTGGCTAGGGCCGATAAAAGGGTGGTTAACCAAGGCGACCAGTCAAACCATTGGCTGAACCAGTCCTGGTCATAATTTAGCCGTCTATCTTCTATTCCCTTTTGAATCTCATCCAGATTTTTTCTAATGATCCCCGAATGGTCTGCATAAAAGCAGCACTCCTCCCCCAATGCTCTGCAAATTTCCCCTTGTTTGAGGGTTAGGAGATCCAGTCCCCTCCGATTTTGGAGGACTACTAGTGCTAGGGAATCTAGGGATTTTTAAAAATATCTGAGTGGCTTCCACTCTATTGAGGTTGACATCAATCTGCATCCTGAGTTCTTGATATTTGGTGTTTACCAGGGCCAGGGAGGCCCCTCCCAGACCGGTTCCCACTGCCCCGAATGCCAGAAGGGAGGTGACCACTAGCACAGTAATGAGTTCCCTTTTTTCCCTGTGGTTACCCTGCCTGGTGGCCATTTCTTCATTAGAATGATATAATACATGGGGCATCACTGCCACCATAGCACAGGTATCGTTGCCGTGTTTAAGAACTGCAGTTGCTATGCAGGGCGTGAGGCCTGAGTGTTGACATAGAGCCAATATATTCCCTGTTCTGAGGGTATTATCCATTCATTATCACCAGTAACCTCCTGACACCTCTCCCATGGAGAGACCCCTTGGGCAGATGTCACACAAATGAAATTTGCTCCCCGAAGGGGTAAGGTCAGCCCTGTTCTTTTAAAGCCTTGTTTTGTATTCGACCACCGGGGGCCCCATCGACATTTTGAGGGCGTGTTTTCCTCTGTAAAATTTCCAATATACCCTAGAGCTTCATAGTACAGTGGTGTGGGACTGAGGCATAGCCAACATGACTCTCTTAACTCAGGCCTGGTCTCATTTAGGGCTTCATAAGCTATTTTTACTGCCACTTCCCCGGGGCTAGTTTTGTCCCTAGTTTTACCCTTACTGTATCTCTTTCTTTTGCCCTTACCCTTGTGTCCTCTCCCAGTGGCGTGAGGTTGTGGGGTGCTATTTACTGGCTGGTTTGTTGGTGGTGGGCTTGTCATAGTCTTTGTTTTGTTGGGAGTTGGGTCTGGGACATCTGGCCCCACCTGAGTCTCACTAGCAATGGGATTTATTTTGTCTCCTGATGGAGAACAACAATCCTTGATCATAGCCTGATTGATATAGCCTAAGGCCCCACATTTTCCCAATTTCCCAGTTTGTTTCCTTTTTGCCTTCTTCAGTGAATGTTATCTGAATGGGGTTGCAGTGGTAACTGGTGCATGCCCCATAAAGGGGGTTGCTAGCCCTTCTCTGTGTCTTTACCCTGGGTAGCTCCCCTGTGCCCCACCCAAGAACATGATCCTGTGGTCTTGCACCCCCATGCCCTACAGTAGAAATCTCCTGGTCCACCACAATCAGATATCTTTTGTGCAGTCTGGTTATTCCCGGGACATACATAGATGTCAGTGTCCCTGAGCGCAGCTCGTTTGAGGACGTGGGAGCATCCCGGGGATCTAGGGTCTCACCACTGGCCGGGTGCATCCCCTTTGTTCACTACATTCTGGCCTCCCCAGGTGAGCCGGGGTCTAATCAGCCACATCCCAACTTCCTCGGGCCAGATCACAGAGGTCGAAGTAGAGTGACGGCCACCATGTTGATGGTGTTGTGTCCTTCGTGGTGGAATTGAAGGCTTGCCCGTTGATGGGGTTAGCCACTAGCCATGTCACTCTCTGCGGTTGGTGGGGATTAGGATTCTGTGCTTCTATTACTGTTGTTGTTATCCATGTGGCCATTAACAGTCTCCGGAACCATGCCATCTGTGAACAAGAAAAGACATAAGAACTCCTCAAGTGTTTGTAGCTCTTGGATTCAATTATATTATTGTTTTCTTTTCCGAGGGGGTTGGTAGGAACTTCAAGTTCCTTGCTGGTATCCAGATTGGTGCTTCTTCCCCAAATAGGATATACACATCCAAAGCCTCTCCCCATCGTGATTAGTGGGTCTGGGCCTTTCCATTGGTGTGTTAAATGTTTCCATTTAACCTTTACTTGGGGGTTAAGGCTTGTGTGTCCCCAATGCTTTTGGAACCTAGATTCTGTCATGTCCTTGGAAAAATTTAAAATATTTATGGCGAACAGGGCTCACGCCAACTGCAGGTGGAGGCTTAGTCCCCCTTTTTGTTTTTGTAATTGTTCCTTAAGGTATTGGTGATTTCTTTCAACAATGGCTTGTCCCTGGGGGTTGTAGGGGATTCCTGTAGTATGTTTAATACCCCATCTCTCAAGAAAGCCTGCAAGAGCCTTTGAAGTGAAGCAAGGTCCATTATCTGTTTTGATCTGGCCTGACAGTCCTAATGTTGCAAAACATTGGAGGAAGTGGGATTGGACATGTTTGGCTCTTTCTCCAGTGTGGGCCATGGCCCAGCAGGCTCTAGAATGGGTGTCAATGGACACAAAAACATATTTAAGCTTGCCAAAAGCAGGGAAATGGGTGACATCAGTTTGCCAGAGGGCATTAGGTCGTAAGCCTCGAGGATTAACTCCTTGGGGTTGAAGCGGGGGGTGGGTACCTTAAGGAAGGGTTGGAAAGATTTACACGTTTGGACAATTTTTTTAAATTCCTTTATAGGCACCTGAGAGAACTTTTGGTGTAGACCTCTCCATGAAAGTTTGTGGCTTCCTGAGCTGTTAGAATGTTAGGACCCAAGGCCAGTTGGTCTGCCAGGGCGTTGCCCATAGATAAGAAACCAGGAAGGCCCGAGTGTCCTCTAAGGTGCTGGAGGTATATTGGGGCATTTCTTCCTTCTAAAAGGGCCTTAAGCTCTACCATAAGAGGGGAGATTGGGTTACTGTCAAGCCTAATGTGGGCCTGTGGTAAATGGGGTAGAAGGTTGGCAACATATAAACTGTCAGTGAAGAGGTTGCAGGACTCCCGAATGTCCTGCAGCGCCATTATGACTGCTAATAATTCCTTATATTGGGCGGATCCTTGGCTTGGCTGGAATCTTTGGCTGGTTGGGGTGGAACTGTTTTCTCTAAAGGCCACATAGGCTGAGCCAGCTTTCCCTCCATCAGTGAAAATGCAGGGCACATGTGATATAGGTTCTTTTAAAAACAGGGAGGGCATTATAAGTTCCAGGGGGAATTTTTGCAGGAAGGCTGCCCATCTAGAAGGTCCAAAATGACAATCCAATTTTCCCATGAAGTCTTCTAAGGAAATAGCCAGGTGTGAATGGGTGGGAGCCAGCCATTCAACATCTGCCAATCTGTATGGGAGGATGATGTTATGAGGGTATATTCTGTAGTGTCTTTGTGCCTGAGTCCTCCCTCTTATGATAGCATCTGCCAGCTGGTCTGTTTGGGAGTACACTCAAGGTGTGCCAGACATGGATGTATGTATCCATTCTAGAGGGACCCTCTCCTGGGTGATGACTGCCATGGCCAGGCTCTCTCCTGCAAGGACCCAAAGGGACAGAGGGCATTCTGCAGAATACCTTCCCAGAGAACAGTGATGTAAAGTATTTTGAAAAGCCTTGAGAATTTTTTGGTGTTCTGGGATGAGGGAGATTTCCTCTGAGGACTCTTGTCTCTTAATAGGGTAAATAATGGCATTAAGGTTTCTGTGGGGCTGGCTACCCAGGGTCGGAGCCAATTGATTTCGCCCAGTAAGCTTTGGAGTTGTGTTAGGGTAAGTCAGTCAGGTATTTTTATACTAGGTTTTATGGAACTAACTTGAGAGAGAGAGAGATGGGTACCCAGCACCTTGAAGGGAGGACCTCGTTGGATTTTTTCAGGTGCCACCATGAACCCTCCTTTAATCAATGTATGTGATATTGTAGCCAGGAACCCTGGCAGCTTATGGGGGTCCCGGTGGCCAATGATTAGGTCATCCATGTAGAGGTACACTAAGGAGTCCCCTTGTGACAGCATGGGGGCCAGGAGGATAGTAAGATATTGCTGGCAAATGCCGGGCTATTGGCCATGCCCTGTGGCAGCACTACCCACTCATATCGGCGATCTGGCTGGGAATAGTTGAGAGACGACACCAAGAAAGCGAATTTAGTGCAATCTTCAGGGTGTAGAGGAATGGAAAAGAAGCAATCTTTAAGATCAATTACAGCTATAGAAAAATCTGTGGGGATCGCAGGGATCCAGGGCATGCCTCGCAAAGGGGTTCCAACCAACTCCATTCTATCATTTGCCTTCCTCAGGTCTTGGAGCATGCGCCATGCTCCTGAAGCTTTGCGAATGACAAAGACAGGTGTATTCCAGGGACTCATAGTAGGGCGGATGTGCCTGAGTTTTAATTGTTCATCCATTAACTGGTGTAGGGCCTCAAGTTTTTGTTGTGTTAGTGGCCACTGCTCCACCCAGACGGGTTTTCCCGGTTTCCATAGTATGGGAGGAACCCAGGGAGCAGTGGCCCCTATGATTGGGGATAAATTTTGATTTGTCCTTGCTTTTGGGTGTGGTCATGAGGGGGGTCGACTAGGGGATCCCCAAAGAATAATTTATTATCAGTAGTTAATACTGTATCCATCTGTCCCAACAAATCCTGGCCTAATAGATTAGCTGTGAGGCCTTGGACTACCAACGGCCTAATTTTCCCTTGGTCCCCATTCGGGCTCACCCACTTCATGAGGGTAGAGGTCTCCTCAGTCCAGGAATTCCCCCCATCCCCAAGACCAGGGGCCCGGGTGTCAGGGACCAAGTAGCTGGAATTTCCTCTTTTCTTAGGACAGTCCTGCCTGCTCCTGTGTCAATGAGACATTGGAATTTGACACCACCAATGACAATTGACATTTGGTGTCACAGTCCCTCTGAGAGTGGGACTGTCCAATGAGCCTGGGGTTGTGCCTGTTCACGTAGCCGGTTGCATTTCCGTAAGAATGAGCCTCCTTGGTTTGATGGGGCTAGAGGCTGCCCCTGGTCTAGTTTAAAGGTTTGCCTTCAATATCAAACTTAGATTTGCAGTCTCTTTTCCAATGTAATCCCTTTCTACAGCGGGGACAGAGGGTGCAAGCCGGCTTGCCTCCTCCCAAGACCTTACCCCCTGGATTCCCCTGGGGACAGTCACGCTTAAAGTGCCCCTCTTGGCCGCAATGGAAACAGAGCTGCCCCTGTTTGTTATTTTCCCCTGGTAATTTGGCTGCACCCAAAGCTTGAGTGACTGCAGCTGTTAAGACTGATGTGTGTGCCTGTATGGCCTGCGTTAAGGCTTGTGCCTTGTGACTTTGAATTCCTATGTCTTGGGTGGCTATAATCCAGGAACCCATTGTCCGGTCCCTCATGCCTGCACAGGCTAGGCTGTGATCGCCATTCATTCCCTCCCAGACTGTCATCCTAATGGATTGGTCTAGGAGGACCCCTGGGGGTAGCTTACGTTGAAGGCTTTGCTGTACCCAATCGATAAACTCAGGGAGTGTTTCGCAAGCCTTTTGCCTCATCCCCACCAAGGGGGTCTCAGAGGGGTCTGTATTGAGTTCGTTCCATGCATCCAAGCCGCATTCCCGCACCTGGTCCTGGTAGGGGGCCAGCAAAGCTGCCTGTTGGGCCTTGGTGGCGTACACATCTCCTGTGCCAGTCAGCATCCCAAAGGTGATAGGGACTGGGAGGGGGGGGGGCGGTTGACCGAGCGTTCCCCTCCGCCCCCGAACGACATTCCTCCAGAAACAGGGCTGACCATTTAATGAATATCGGGCTGGGGAGGACTGCTTTCGCCAAGTCTAGCCAATCCTTGGTGACGCAGGGTGGTAGGCAATATCTTGGAGCAAGGTCATGGCCCAGGGCGAATTGGGGCCATCTTCCACCACTGCCTTTTTGAGTTCCTTAAGATCCTTACCCTCCCAGGGGTACCAATCTAGGGGCTGATTCCCCCTGGGTGCGAGGTTCACTTGGAAGGCACAAAATGGTGGCTCATTAGGTTGGGGCGGGGCCTCTGGGCTTGGCGTGATGTAAGGCGCCTGGGTCCAGAGTTCCGTCCTTTGTGCCTCGGCTCGGAACTCTGCTCTGAGGGCCGTATAGGGTCCCTTGGGGCTTAGTCCCTCTGCCTGCTTGTAAGAGGGTGGTCTCCCTGCGTCCAAATCCCCCGAAGCCTTTCTCCTTTCAATGAATTTATCCCATCCCTTTTCTCCCTCCGCCTTGGAGTCTGTTGCCCCCCCCTCGCTATCCCACATGGGGGGAGGGCAAGAGACCTGGGGTGGAAAGAAGCTTTCAAAGCTGTAATAGTAGGGTAAAAACCCAAGGCGGGGGAGTCAATTCCAAAATGCCCCCCCCCTCTCTCTCTTGCCAGTTTCTCCACCCTAGCCCAAGTCTGCCAGGAGAAGAGGTTGGCCCCGATAATCCAGGGGGCCAGGGAGACGATTCTCTCCCAAGTATGAAGGGTGTTAGCCTCAGTTAGTTCAAGCCCTTGGGACTGCAACATGAGGCGTAGAGCCTTTAGGGCTGGTTCTTCCTTAGTTGATGTTGCGTTACCCATATTGGGGTCTCACCTGTCCCAGATGTCCTCTTGGCCTCGATCGATGTGGGGGTCCTCTTTTGAGCCCCACGTTGGGTGCCAGGGTGTGGGGGTCGGGGTCTTAACCTGTCCAGAACCCGAAGGACCGGCTGGATCGAGGAAGGACAGGTGCGTGGCTCACCCGTTCCCAGCCTCCAGTTCCCGGAGACAATCAGATGCAGCAGGGAGTCAAGTTGAGCAGGATCGCACTTTATTCTAGCAGGGTGGGGCCTTATATACATTCCCTGGTCATAGGGGTGGGGATAGTGATGTACAGAGTGGGGTGCTGGCTTTGGATCAATGAAATACATCCAGGTAAGTGGTGTCTGGGCAGGGGCGTTTTCAAGTGAATTTTGCTGCATCATCCTCATACGGAAGTGACTGGCAAAAAAAACAGGTCACTAACTCGAGCCAGGCTTAGAGAATTCCAACAGGCCAAGTTCTTGGGGAGAGCCTGTAAGGCCCAACAAAAGGAAGTTCACTAAGATGATCACTTCCCACAATCCAGAAGAGATACTTAAACCAACAGATGCAGAAATTGCAACATAGAATTGCAAGAAACATGAAAATAATGGCAATAGGACTCCTCCAAAAGATTATAAGTTCCCCAGCTACTAAATCCAAAGTATTGAAATATATAAAGTGATAGATGAAGTGCTAAGGATTTTCTTATAAAAATAATGAATAACCTGAAAGACAATATAATCAGATAAATTTAATGCGGGTCCCATAGAGAAAAGTCAGTAAGATAGAGGTAATAGAAAAATGATAGAGAAAATCAACAAAAGGTTACTAAAGTCAGCAACAGAGAAGAAAATGAAATTTTTTAAAACAACCAAATATAAATGTTGGAAAGTGAAAACTTGAGTGAACATCCTGGATCTCAGCACAATAGGCACAGCCAAGTAGAAGCTCAGGAATGAAGGACAACGTTATGAAGTACCACAGTCAAAAAGAAGGAACACAGTAAATAGAAGAGCATGGCCACAGTGTCAAGAGCTCAGCATTTGACTAAGAGAGCAAATTTATAAATCCACAGAATCAAGAAGGAGCTGAGCTTAGAATCAAAGACATGGGCAATCGATTCAATGAACTTACATCAGGCCACTTCTCAGACCTAAAGAAATACACATCAAATGAAGAGGCAATTTAGATTCCTCCAAATAGACATGACCAGAGAAAAACCTTTCTATAATATATTAAAGTCAAAAACTAAAAAAAATCAAAACAAAGAAACAATATATAAACCTATAAAGGGTCCAGCAAGATGGTGCAGTTGGTAAAGGTGCTTGCTTTGGTAGTCTGATGATTTAAGTTCAATCTGTAGTTCTCAGAGTGGAAGACAGAAATGACCCGAAAGGTATTCTCTGAACTCTTCACACATGCTGTTGAGAATGTTTGAGGGGCCCCAAGGGTTAAAGGGACAAACAGCAGGGTGTAAGGCCTACCAGAGTAGGGATGAAGTTTGAATTCCAAGGACTACATGTTACGACAATACAAGATCAATAGCATCAAGTGTGGGTGGTTATGGAAATAGTGCAGCCAGTTATGAATCTTTAGTTACCTTTTAATGCCTAGATGCAAATTCAAGAGTGGACATGGCCACACGAATACTTTTAGCAGGGTATTCTCAAAGGTCTAACTATGCAGAAAATATTAATGAACAGCTCCAAAAGGGTGAGCAAAGAGGAACAGATGCAGAGGATGCAAATACAAGAGAAAGAGCTAGAAATCACAGAAGATGCCTCTGAGGAGGGAGGGAGAGGCATGGGAGGATGAAGGCAAGGTCAACAATAACACTGTCATTCTTTCCATAAGATCAGCACTCATATATCTATGGATAGCATGCCAGTGCTGGTACTTCATTTAAATATTATGATATTTAAATGATATTTAAATATTATGATATACAAACTTATTATATATAAAATATTTAATATATATAATAACTTTTTCATTTCGTGTAAAATGCTAAACCTTCAGATGGACTCGAGATAAGTTTGCATTAAATTCAACTTAAAGGCATTACATTTTAGCTTCGAAAACAACCCAGAAAGAGAAGAAAGAAACAACCTTTGAATCAACCCCAATAAAATTTCCTTCCCAGGATATGAGAAGACAGAATGCTTCCATGGCTTGTAAATGATGCTCCTAAGTACAGAGCCTTATCAAGTGACTGCAGCAGCTCTTGAAACAGACTGGTATTCAAAGCACTCCCCAAAGGTGGCAGAGCAAATGAAACTGGAAACTGCATTGTTGATCTTAGTGAGGGCTGTCCTGGGGTTAGAGGGAGAAAGGGATGGGTCTTTCAAAGATGATGGTTTTTATCTACTTCCTACAAAAATGAACTCCATATGATGGAGCAATATACAAAGCAGTGAATAGAAGAGGCTCTGGACACAGCATCCTACATGAAAACTGACATAGACCAAGGCCTCTGTCAGTGGCCAGGAAGTCAAACTGGTAATCAGGCTTTAAATTCTGCAGTGTGTGTAATGACCTGCTTCCTGTGCTTATCTATCATTCTTAGAGCAAAGTTATGGTTCTAGAGTTACTATTTGAAACTCAGTGCCTTGGAATCTCTAGCAACCATGACAAGCACACTGGGACTTAATAAGTATCTGTCCGATGAATAAATGGCTCACAACATGCTGTTCCTGCCCTGTGAATTTTCTCTTTCTCCTTTCTTCTTTCGCTGCAAAATAGTCAGCCTCCTCCTGATTGCTGTGCTCTGAGCTCTTTTTCCTAACCCAAAGTTCCCTAGAGCCAGTAGGATAAATCTTTGCTCCTTCCAAGTCTAGCCACTGGAGATCAATCTTGGAATAAAGAGACTCAGCATTATGGGACTGTGATTCTCATATAAAATTATATGTTAAGTTGTATGAACATGGAAAAGGAGGAGGACCAAAAGGGGACCTGTGAGCTGTCTGGAGAAACAACCCCATGTTGGATAGATGGCTTCAGTTGTCAGCTTGACACACCTGGGAAGAGGGAACCTCGATTGGGGAACTTCCCCATTGGACTGGCCAATGGTCATGTCTGTGGGGCATTTTCTTGATTGTTGAGTAAGCCAACTGTGGGTAGTGTCACCACTGGGCAGGTGATCCTGTGTTGTATAAAAAAGCAGGCTTAACACTGGCCAGAGGAACAAGCCAGTAAACAGCATAGCTGATGGGCTCCAGGTTCCTGCCCTGTGTTCCTGCTTTGGCTTCCCTCAATGATGACCTGTGACCTTGGAGATCTAAGATAAAATAAACCTTTTCCTCTCCAGTGTTTTTATCACAGCAATAGAAAGAAACTAGAACAAATCCCAAAGAAAATGACAGAATGGCTAACATCCCCTGGTAGCTTGCAACAGCACATACTTTAGAAAGTACCTCTTATACGTTATATAATTTGTACCCTCAGAAACTATATAGGCTTATAACCAACCAACTCCATGCCCCTTCCAATTAATGTAAGAATTCAGACACAGGGAATACATGATTAAGTCACATAATTACTAGGTGGCCAACTTGGTGTTAAAATTTGAGTCTCTGGTTTTCAAGGTCACATTTTGATTAGAAGTGCACTTGTGGATGAACCAAGGGCCAGAATTTTAAGGAGGTAAAGAAGCTTTAAGGGAGAGGTCCCAGCCAGGACAGATGTTAGAAGATGAAGAAATGACTTGAGAAGGTAAGAAGGATGAGTGTCCACGCAAAAAGAACACAGGAATCAAGGGGAGGACCATCATGGTTGTTCAGCAGGTGGCGTTATTTCCTGGCGCAGGCACGCCAGCCCACGCCCATTTCTTTTTTTTTTTTTTTTTCTGGTATTTTGACAGGGTTCTCCCTTTAGTCCAGCTGGCCTGGTTAGTTTGCTCTGTAGACCAGGCTGGCCTTTGAACTCACAGAGATCCGCCTGCTTTCTGCTTCCTGAGTGCGGGGTAGAGTAAAGGTGTGCCCACCCATGCGCCCGCTAACTGCTCATTTCTTAACTGTCAGAGCAGTTACCATCTCCTTTGAATACAGGCCTTGGTCTCCACCTTGCCCATGAAATACAGGGAGACCTTTCAGTCTCACCTCACATGGTCTTTCAGCAACTCAAACATTTCTCTCCTGGAACCCTCCTTTCAGTCCATTCAGCACTTAGGATCCTTTACTTCCAGATATTCTTCCTAATTCTTAGGTAGACATTTCCCATACCTTTAGCCAGCTTATTTGTTTTTGAACAAATCATGGAACAAGGCAGTGGGTCTAAATTTTTCTCTTTTCACCACGTGTTCTATTTCAGGGATTGTCATCACCCCCTACAACTGAAATAACCTTCACTGACAGTCGTCATGTAGTTTTATTCCAGAAGATGCACACACTCCTGAATCAGGCACATGACTACTTGACGTTGCCAGTTGCATGCATGTCAGAGTCAGCACATTCATGACATAAGTCATTATTGTATTCTTGAAACTCCTGATAGAAGCCATGCCGCCAAACCCCTGACTCCTGTGGGTGTCAGGCCCATCAGAGTCCCCTCAGCGCCCCATTTTCCTGGCGTATATTTCATCGTGTCTTGTTGGCTTCTTTCCTGAATACCTTAAGTCCATGTGGCTTCATCCTGATCTAACCTACTGTCATTTCTTGCTGCCTTTACTGTTCATGCTCCTGTCTTTCCTACTTAAAAATGTTGTTTTTTTTTTTTTTTTTTTTGACTTTTTTATTATTCACTTATTTACTTGTAGAATGTACTGTCTGCAGTAAGTCTGTGCCCCCCGGTCCGTGCAAGACGCAGAGGTCAGAAGAGGGTGTCGGATTCCCCGGATGGAGTTCTCTGGAATGGAGTTTCAGACGGCGTTCTTAGTCACCATGTGGGTGCTGGGGATAGAAACTGAGTCCTCTGTAAGAGCGGTCGGCGCTCTTAACCGCTAGGCCATCTCTCCGGCCCAAAATGATGTTTCCTAATGTCTTCCCTCCATTTGCTATGTGGCCTCCTACATGTACTTTACGTATAGGGATCTTCTTCCCTATTTGATATCATCAAGAGCTTCCCTACTGTTAGGATGAAAATGACTATGCTCAGCACGAACTTGCTTGAGCTCCTTTTAGCCATGCTTAGATGTATTCAGTGGACTTAATTGTGTCTTAAAATACCATGTGTGCTACACTAGATACCTTTCAGTTCTTTAAGGGCCCTGTTCTTCTTATCCCTTCAGGGATGTTCTAACCCTGCTGTTTAATTATTTCTTCAGGCTATTAGGTGAATTTCATTTACTTACAGAAGATTTTCTTGAGTCCCCAAACAACCTTAGATCCCTCTGATAAATGTCTTAACTTATCTTTATAATACAAGATAATCAGTATAGCTAATTGATTCTGTCTTTCTCATTGGATAGAGTACATGTTATTTAAGGAACAGGATTAATTGGTCATGGCTAGGATGTGCTTCTCATAGCAAACACAGTGAGTGGCTATAGAAACAATAATGGATCATTTCAGAAGTAATTATGAGCTGTCTAAATATGCCCACCCCCTTTTTTTTGTCTTTTCGAGACAGGGTCTCCCTGTAGCCCCAGCTGTCCTGGAACTCACTCTGTAGACCAGGCTGGCCTTGAACTCACAAAGATCCGCCTGCCTCTGCCTCCCAAGTGCTAGGATTAAAGCCTTTTTTATCTTTTATTGAAGTTTTGTGCACTTCATACATCACTTCTCAGTTCAATCCAGACTCATTTCCCCCTCCATGCCCCCCTCCCCTCCCAAGTCCATGCAGTCTGCCATACATGTCCTGTTTCCCCTTCTGAGTCTTTTCAAAGTTTTTCAAAGCAGAAGATTATTTTTGGGGGGGAAGAACTCTACTGCTTCAATAAGTTCCCTGTCCCAGTTCTTTTGTTGTTGTTGCTCCCTCCAATCTATATTGTTTCAACATATGCATTTATGTATGTCACACATGCACTAAAATCATGTCCTCTGAAAATAAACTATATGTTACTTCCAAATCATATTATGAGGATCCACATTTTTCCCTTTTAATTCTATATTGCTCTAAAATTAAAAATGTCCCTTTTAATAGGTTTTGAAATTCTGATTTCAACTTTCCAAAAATGTGACATTATTTAGTGATAAATATCAAGCATTCAGGTAACTTGCTCTAATATTACCAGGAGGCTACAGATCCCCACATTTTAGCACCCCAATGGTAGTCCAGAACTTCCTAACCATTTTGATTTCATCTAATATCCTTTTTGATTACCATAGCCTACATGACCTGTTTAATCATAGTGTCTTGTGTTGTGGCTGCCATGGTAAGCACTTAATACATGTCTATTGACTAAATAATCCATGAATAAATATTCTCTAATATAGCATTTAACACCCATCATCCTCAGCTGATATCAATGACAAGTCAGGTAGGATATGCAGGGAGTAAGCGTTGATTCAAATCACGCCGAGTTCAAGCCCTTGTTTTTCCATTACCTCACTGAACAACAACAAACAGAATCACAGTTCTGTTTTCCTCAGTCAGTTTATTTAGTGGAAAATGGAAAGCTAGCAGATGATGGCTAACATGTATGCCTGTCTTGGAGATTGAGTGAAGAGGATCATATAGCAGGGTGTGTGTGTGGCACCAGCTTGTGGGTATTATTTTCCTATTGAAAGAATTAAAATTTATTTTTATTTATTTTTTTGGGGGGTATTTTAGTTCCAGCTGACCTGGAGCTCACTCTGTAGACCAGGCTGGCCTTGAACTCACAGAGATCTGCCTGCCTCTGCTTTCTGAGTGTTGGGATTAAAGGACTGCACCACCACCTGGCACTAAAGAAGGTTCTTAGCCACCATGTGGGTGCTGGGAATTGAACCCAGGTCCTCTGCAAGAGCAATCAGTGCTCTTAATTGGCTGACCCATCTTTCCAGTCCGAAGAATTACATAATTTAATATTTGACATTGGGTGTTCATACCCAGAAGTTTTCAAAATGCAAACCTATATAAAATGCAAAAGAGGGCTGGAGAGATGGCCTAGCGGTTAAGAGCGCCGACCGCTCTTACAGAGGACCCGGGTTCGATCCCCAGCACCCACATGGCGGCCGAGAACCGTCCAAAACTCCAATTCCAGGAGAACTCCAGTTCCAGGGGAATCCGACGCCCTCTTCTGACCTCCGCGGCATTGCACGACACGGGTGCACGTGCACAAACTTGCTGCAGGCAGTACATTTCAAACACATACAGATAATAAATAAAAATTAAAAAAAAAAAAAAAATAAAATAAAATGCAAAAGAAACTAATGAAAAATGACTGGAGCTGAAAGAAGATCCCAGTCTCAGGCTCATCACTAGCCGTTGTTGCAAACATTAGGCAAGTTGATGAACCTCTGTAGTCACATCTAACTCAAATCAAAACAGAGCCAAAGATCAAACATTTCAACCTAGGGAAGATCAAATAAAAACAGCTCTTTTTATTCTTGCTAAATATGACAATGATAACACTATGCAGAGGTAAAACTCCAGCCAAAGTTTACTCTCTTTAGCCAAAATCCAAGAAAAGCCCAGCCCACAGGACAAAGATCTGTTTGCCATTCTGCCTCTATCTCACTGGAGTCAAACACCAAAAAATATGGGATACACCTGAACCCCACCAAAGGGCTGCAGTAGTGGAATTCATGGATACAAACTTGTAATTCCCTCTATCTACATATATTTCCCTCCTGGGCTGACTTTGTGAGCTGAATTAAGACCTCCATAACTGAACTGCTGTAAAAAGAATCCCAGAAGAAATGCAGAACAGAATTCCCATTTCCCTCCTTCTCTTACAGGATAAGGACATTCCCTATCTCAAGGAACAGATCTCCCCCATGAAAGAGATCTCTGACATCTGTNTCAATTTACATTTCAATCACCACTCACAAACTGAGTATTCAGAGCCTCAGAAGACTACTTGTTTTCCGGTTCTGACCCTTATGGTTCTTACCCAGATTAGGATTCCTGCAGACTGGGATGAAATTATGAAATTCGCAGGTAAATGGCTGGAACAAAAGAATGTTATTCTGAGTGAAGTAACACAAAGCCAGAAAACTGGGAGATGAATGTTCTCCTTCATTTGTGGATTGTAGCACCAATCCCCTTACATGAGTATATATCCTAATATAACATCACGAGCCAAGAAATTGGAAAGGATGCATGGAGGTAAAGGAAAAGAAAAATCCCCAAACAGGAACATATGTTACTAGCTAGAAGGTTAAGAGGGTGCGGATATTGGGGTGGGAAGGGAGGAGGGGGAGATAAACGGAGGAGGGTATGATGGGATGTGGGGGAGGTCAGGAGAGGTGAACGGGGAAGACGATGAGGGTGCTGGGGCTGGGGAGGGAGGAGGAGGGTAAGGAAGGAAGAAAGAATATAGATGATTGGAATTTGAAAGGCTGAGAGACCCCAAGTGTAATGTGATGCTCCTGGGACCCCATGAGAAATTCACAAACACTGTCTGAACATTAGTGGACAGGTGGTGCAACCTGGTGGCTGTGTGGTAGGGAACAGTGTATGACAGAGGATACCCGCCTTTGAATGGTTGGTGAGAGTGATCCAAGTGACTTTCAAAACAAAGCTCTTGATTATCTACTAGAAATAGAAAATAAGACCCTACTGTTCAGAACAGGGCATGCTTCAAGGATAGGACTTAGATGAATGGAACAGGAGCCAGCCTGGCATCTTTCTATTTGAAGTTAAATGCTCATAATTCTAGACAATATGCACACTGCTCTGAGAGAAAAATAAATCAATGCTACAATGCAGCACCAAATTCTACAACAACCATGATGAGCTGCCCAGAACACTATCTCTATTGGTGCAGTAGAGGCACTGTTGTCTGGGGGATGGTCAACAGTTATCTAATTGGACTTGGAACAGTCCCAATGGGAGTGAGCCCACAACAGCCACTATAAAGTCAGCCAAATGCACAGGGCTGGAGAGGACATAGAACCTATAGAAAAGCCTATCATGGTCACATCTTTAGAAAAATGAAATTTCTTACCATACACTAACTATGGAATCTCAGACAAGCATATCATATGCCGCTCATCAAGAAAGCTACTCTCTGCAAAAGATGGAGGCCACTGTAGAATCTGACACCTGGGCAGACACAGAACAGATACATCTGAAAAGCCCCATTCCTAGGAGACACATCTACAGTTGATGTCTACCTCTACACAGAGATGAGGGGCAGAGAGGAAATGAGTGCACCCCTCAATTCTCACCAGAATGCTTCCGTATACAATAGAGCGTGAGGCAAACAGAAGGCCACAGATAGTCAACCTCCAAAGAATGGGAGCCCCCAGAGTGTGTATCCCTGGATGGGGCCCCTATATTAAATCTCACCTATCCAAGGCTCACAGATCATTGTGGAAGAAGGGGCAGAAAGATTGTAAGAGCCAGGCAGGGCTGGTGCATGACCGTAGAGAAGCAGTGACTTATAGTTGACTATAAGCTTTCACCTGTAAACCTGTGGCATGTAGGCATCAGACACGAATCTGTGCCAACTTGGACAAGGTCTCAAAGTGGAGCAAGAGAAATAGCTGGGGGACTGACCCTGGGCTGAGAACTAGAAAGAGACAGGACCGTTGGGTGAGGAGGAGTTTGCCTTACCTAGGATTCCTAGATATGCTGACTAGACTCCAGGGGATCTATTTGCACAGAGGGATACCTGGGTTTGGGAGCTTGACTGGACAGGGCTTAACTTGAATGTTGTAATGAATGAGTTCTGATGGGGGGTTGGGACATGGGGGGGGCTGGGTTTCATTGGAAACCTCTGTATGAGTTGTACAAATGCTCAATAAAAAATGCTACTTGTCTGCAAGTAAATGGTGCACTAGTGTCTCCTTGCCACATTTTTGGAAACCTGTATCACACCTTAAATCTATCAATAAATGATAGCTTAAATGAGAAGGAAAAAAAAGAATAGACAAAGAAGTTATTAAGATCAGAAAGGAAAATGTGAAATGAAACATCAGAAATGAGAGGAACAGAAGACTAAGTAAGATAAAAGACAACATATTCTCCTGTCTGTTGTTTTGTTCTGTTCTGTTCTGTTCTCTTCTGTCTGTTCTGCTCTGTTCTGTTCTGCTCTGTTCTGTTCTGTTCTGTTCTGTTCTGTTCTGTTCTGTTCTGTTCTGTCTGTTCAGTTCTGTTGTTCTGTTCTGCTCTGCTCTGTTCTGTTCTGGATGAGACAGAAAAGAATCTTACCACTACAACATGGTTTAAGTGCTGTGGGGAAGCTTTGTCTGTTGTCCCAATTGCTTTATGGTTGACATAAAGTTGTATATTGTTTATGTTTTTTTCCTCATAGCTGGTGTTAAATGGGTCTTTTCTATACCTAATAGCCCTTGAACTATTTTAACTTTAGCCTTTAAACTTACTAAATTGTTGAGATTTTCCAATTCATGATTTTCATCTTTAATGATTTATTTCTATCTAGTTTGTTCTGGTGATAAACACAAAATATCTGTTCTCTTCTGTCTGTTCTGCTCTGCTCTGCTCTGTTCTGTTCTGTTCTGTTCTGTTCAGTTCTGTTGTTCTGTTCTGCTCTGCTCTGTTCTGCTCTGTTCTGTTCTGTTCTGTTCTGTCTGTTCAGTTCTGTTGTTCTGTTCAGTTCTGTTGTTCTGTTCTGTTCTGTTCTGTTCTGTTCTGTTCTGTTCTGTTCTGTTCTGTTCTGTTCTGTTCTGTTTTTCTGTCCTGTCCTGTCCTGTCCTGTCCTGTCCTGTCATCCTGCCTTGTTCTATTCTGTCATATTTTGTTTCAGAACTCTGACTGTTGGAATGGGTAGCACAGCCTCTGTTTCTACTGACAGCTCCTTGGGGCTATTCTGACAAATTTGTCCAGCTTTGCTTATGGTTCCATGAAAAAGGAAAAAAAAAATCAGTATTGTTGTAACAGTATCTGGGGAAAGGTGGGCAGAATGAACACTTAAATTATGTCATTATTTCCCAGAATAGAAAAGATGGGGCGGGGAGGGGATGGATGCCTTATGTTCAGAATTTTATGGCAGTGCAGTCAGGATTTGGCCTTGACTGGAGGACAATTGAACGGTAAAAATATAAAAGCCAAAGTTGTTCTGGAGAACCTGCTTCCCCAATCCAGGGGAGGCTGCAGATCACGGGGATAATGAGGGAAATCTGGAACAGTATCACCCTTTCGAAGTGGACAGGGAATTCCTTTCGAATTGGGTGCTACTAAGAAGACTTTTCCCTTGGGTGCCAGGGACTGTTGGGCCAGCCGCCAGGACACTACTAGGCCTGTACTCCCTTCTCCAATTTGGATCTCTTGAACTAGGGACATGCAGGGCCATCCTATGGGGATGACGCCATGAAAGTGGCTGATCTAGTAGCCTCTGTTTTGGTCATCCAGCTCCCAAGCTGGGCAGACACTTAGGCCCTGCACACTATCCTCTTGACTAGCAATGAAAGGAGGGTGGTGCTGGATGAGGCTGGGATGGAAGCTGGGTAGAGGCATCAGGGACAATTCAGGCTGAAACACTATGCCCGGAATAGGCTATTCCTTATATACTATGTTTTTCATAGGTGCTGTATCAATGGAATGCATTACTACATCTAGAAATATATTGGAGATGCACTTTGGAAGGTGTCAGGAGAGCACTAAGACAAAATAAAAGACTAAACATGGTTCAAACAGAGTACAGCAGAAGGCTGAGGAGAAGCCATCTGAACTGGAATGGAAAAGCATGTAGAAAATACTCTGATCTGGGCTGTGCGGCCACAGAAAATGTCAGGTTGGGGAATGTGACCTATATTTCAGAGTTCCTCTGATGCTCAAAACAATTACAGAAACTAAATGGAGGTGTTGGCACAAACTCCTCTCATCTAGTGGACATTGCCTATGGTGTATATAACCACTAGAAAGACCTTAGGTTGGAAACAGCCACCACCTCCTATAGCTGGACCTCAGGGGATAAAGGTAAGGATGAAAGACGACCTGAAAACCCTAAAGAAAAATCAGTGTGCCTGTTGTTGAGAAGCAGTCCATTGGATATTTGAGTGTCCTAGAAAATAATAGGACCAAAAGTCAAAAGTCCTGCCTAGGAAGCTGCTGTCATAGATGCTGAAGAGGCCTTGAGGCTCTGTGTTCAGCACAGAGGACAACCAATTAGTGTTATCCCCAAGGAACCTCACTAAAACTAACAATGGGGCTGGCACAGCAGTGGACAGCAGTGGACAAGCATTAACTCTAGGCTTTGGAGGCCCCCGACTCACGTTCTGCAGGCTCCCCAGCTCTCATACTCTGAAGGTTCTCATCCCCTTAGGTTCTGTAGGTTTTTAGGCCTATTACAAACTCTATAAACTATGTAGCTCCCCCTGTTCTTAAGACTGGTAGGTTTTCAGGCTCTCGGTCCCACTGCTACCTAGGTTATGTAGAATCCAAGTCATTCAGGTCCTCTGGGCTCTCAGGCCCAAAACTAGCTCTTTAGACTATAGATGCTCCACATAGGATGGCCCACAGAGGCCAGTGCACAGAGGGAGTGGGAGGACTATCAGCCATGCAGTCCTCCATCCAGCCCTCTGGCTGCTTTCACCAATCTCTGTTTTTGTGTAAATAACAGCAGTTGATAGATCTTCTGTTGACTTGTGTTCTCTATGGAAACTACCAGTATATCAGGCATCTGTCTCTTTATATCTATCTATATCATCTATATCTATATATATATATTTTTTTTAAATTTTTTTATTAATTTTATTTATTTCTGTATGTGTATGAATGTACTGCCTGCTATCTAAATCTATACCTATGTTATCTATATATCTATCATCTATATCTATATCTATATCTATATCTATATCTATATCTATATCTATATCTCTATATCTATCTATCTATCTATCTATCTATCTATCTATCTATCTATCTATGTCTGGTCCTAAGACACTTTTGTAACTTAGCTATTAGGGGACTACTAGTTAGTGTCTCCCCTTTGGTACACACAACAAGGCCCTTGTACTCCAGAGTCCAGAGTCCTTTATTGCTCATTTTTGTGATCTTAGAGCAGTTTTCAGACCTCAGAGCTTTGGGATCTTAGAGCAGCTGCAGATTTCAAATCTGTACAAGAACTACATGTGATCAGAGGGTCATCAACGTAATGCCACAAACTGACCACCTTGGCGTTTGCCAGGACACCTAGTCCTTAGTTTCAAATGGTGGGGCTGGGGCTGGAGAGATAGCCTAGCGGTTAAGAGCGCCGACTGCTCTTGTAGAGGACCGGGGTTCGATCCCCAACACCCACATGGCGGCTGAGAACCGTCTGTAACTCCAATTCCAGGGGAATCCGACGCCCTCTTCTGACCTCCGAGGCATTGCATGACACGAGTGCGCAAACCTGCATGTAGACAGTACATTCATACACATAGAAAATAAATAAATAAAAAATAATAAAAATTCAAATGGTGGGGCTATACAAATGCCTTTGGGGTAAGACCACATGATACGTGTCCTATGTAGACCTTCCTGGGTGAAGGCAAATTTGTTCTTGGTTCACTACCTAGTGGTGCTATCCCAGAGTCAGAGCCAGTTAGTTATCAGGTCCGGGATGGGTGACACAGCGGCATGCGTGTGCGGCATCACCTTATTCAGTAGCCCAGTCATTCTCCAGGTTTCAGCCGGTATCCACATTGGCCACACGGGGGCGATGTAGGGCTATTTATCACCCATGTCACAGTAGCATGAACCCTGGGCAACCAGTACTGGAGCACACACACTACGCTCTTGGGGTTGGCCAGCCTTAGGGGTCGGGGTGGGGGTCGATGTTGTAAGGGTGGTCAAAAAGCATTCACTTCTCATTTGAGCTTATGAGGCATCCACAACAGGATAAAGTATTGACATTCCTGTCTGTGTTCACTGGAACTGCAAAGCTTGAATGATGGCTGTTATCTATGAGGAGAAAGGGCTGCATTCTGGAGCACGAGCAATCCTCTCCTAAAAACCAGTTTATCCCTCAAGCAATAGGGATATTTTTGCCTGCCTTGTAGAACCAGAATTGAGACAACTATCAGAGATAAGTAGTTGATTTGAACTAATGATGTATATCTCATCTTTTTAAAAGTTTATTCAGAGTTTTAAATTCAAATCTCAGGTTAACACCACTCCCTTCCAAGGATGTGGCACCATTAGACACCTCTACTTGAAGCCATATATACTCATATTGATTAAATAGCCTCTTTTGTCTCCCTCCATTATCTCTAATTTTGTTTCAACTTTTATTGATTCTTTAAAAATCTCATCCATGTATATAATGTACTTTTCCCATATTGTCCACCTCATTTTCCCCTGCCAACTGACCCAGGTCATATCTCCCTCTCAACTTCACGTTCTCCTTTTATGTTTTACTATTGGATTACTTTTTTAAACCTTATGCACATGCGTGTGGGGTCATCCACTGGGACCGGAGGAGCCTACCAGCAGCCATATGCCTAAAGAAGTGTCGGTAACCATCAATAGCCGATAGCTATTCATTTATGGTCTCAGGGCCCCCTCCCCTCCATCCTTGAAATTTTAACTGGCTTGGTCTTTTCAGGTCTTATCTAGGTTACTACAGCTCTTGTGAGTGCATGCGCACAACATCCAGGTCACGAATGGAGAACAGCATTTCACAGCTTGTCTTCCCATCTCCTGGCTATAACATTCTTTATGGCCCCCGAGCCCACAATATTCTGTGAGCTTTTGTTGCAGTACAGTGCAGTGCTGATACAGTTGTCCTATTTACGGCTGAGTACTCATAGTTGCTTAATCTCAGAACTTTAAACAGCAATGAATCTCTGTATNTTCCTTTTTCAGGGGTTTAAAATTTTTGTTGTAGAGATCCTTGGTGTCTTTGGTTAGGTTTGTTCCTAGGTATTTTATTGTTTTTGAGGCTATTGTGAGTGGGAAGGTCTCCTTGTAGTCCTTCTTCAATTGCTTGTTGTTGGTGTACAGAAAGGCTACTGATTTTTCTAGGTTTATTTTGTATCCTGCCACTTTACCAAAGCTCTTAATCGTTTCTAGGAGTTTTCTG
The DNA here is from genome assembly GCA_009823505.1 of Rhizomys pruinosus. NCBI lineage: Eukaryota > Metazoa > Chordata > Mammalia > Rodentia > Spalacidae > Rhizomys > Rhizomys pruinosus. Next base: position 1,129,445 of record VZQC01010064.1, on the reverse strand, counting down.
GTGTAGTTTTTAGCATCCCTTAGGTAGACAATCATATCATCAGCAAACAGGGATAGCTTGACTTCCTCTTTTCCAATTAGAACTCCTTTAATTTCCTTTTCTTGCCTTATTGCCCTAGCTAGGGTTTCTAGCATACATCATTTCTTAATTGAATCTAGAGTCGCTTCTCTTTCCATGCCCCCCAACCTACCTGAGTCCCTGCACTCTGCCATACATGTCCTGCATCTTTTTCTGAGTCTTTCCAGAGTATTTTTTCAGTTCTTTTGTTGTTGCTCTCTCCAACTTGCATTGCTACAGTATATATACATACATATATATATGTATATATATATACACATAGTTATATATACATAAATACGTACATACATACATACATACATACATACATACACATATCACTTGAATTGGAGGATTTTTTTCCTAAAAGAGGTCATGTTTTCCTTAAGGAAGTGCTCAAAGGTTCTTCCTTGGCAATCCCAAACAACTATCAATCCTGCACTTTTGCTCCACATTGGGGTCTTTCCCTCCCATGGTCCCCCAATGAAGTCCAGTAAGCACTAGGTTTTGCAGGAACTTACAAACTTATTCGTAGAGATGCTGGACTAGTTTACATTCCAAACCACAATACACAAGGCTGATCCTTTCCCCACATCCAAGTCAGCATTTGTTATCCCTTGTATTCCTGATGACAGCCATTCTGACTGGAGTGAGATGGAATATTAACCTAGTTTTTAACCTGCATTTCCCTGATGACTAAGAATGTTGAACAATTTTATGTATTTACTTATTTATTTTTATAGTGGCACATGTCTTTATTTTTTATATATTTATTGATGTTTTGTGTATTTCAGACATCATTTTTCAGTTCAGTTTAGACATATCCCCCTTTCCCTTCTTCCTACCCCACCCCAGTTCATGCATTCTGCCATACATGTCATGCACCTTTCTCTCAGTCTTTTTAAAGTTTTTCTCTTCAAAAGTTTCTTGTTTTGGGCAGAATTGAACTATATAAGTTCGTTCTTTGACCCAGTCCTTATGTTGTTGTGGTTCCCTCCCAATTGTATTGCTCCAAAGTATGCCTATATACATGTTATATATGTACCAGAATTATGTCCTCCAGGAATAAATTGTATGTTAACACTGATATATGTTTAGGAGTTGACATTTTTCTTTTTAATTTTATATTTCTCTAAAATATGAATATACACCTTCCGCCCATATACATTAATTACCATGTCTGAAAGTAAGTGGTAAGTTAATTCTAGGGATTCACATTATAACATCACAGCTGCTTTCAGATAGAAATATAACAACAATGTTGCTCAGCTTGCCCTTCAATTGTGGGATTTGGTACCAGCATCCACAAATGAAGGAAACTATTCCCCATTTGTTTTTTTGGGACTGTGTTACTTCCCTTAGTGTAATGGCTTAGAGTTCCATTCATTTAACTGCAACATTCATGATGTTATCTTTCTTTACTGCTGCATAGACTCCATTGTGTAGATGTACCACATTTTTGTTATCCACTCCTCAGTTGAGGGGCATTTGGGTTGGTTCCAACTCTTCCTTATTGTGAAAAGAGCTGCAATAAACATAGATGTGCATGTATTTTTGCAGTAGGATGAGTCTTGTGGGTATATACCCAGGAGTGGTATGACTGGGTCAGGTGGTAGGCTCATTTTGAGTCTTTTTTTAGTTAATAGAATAGAAACAGTTTATTAATGGAATGAAATTGTTTATGAAGAAAGAGAAAGATACTCCCAAGAATTGAAGTGGGCTAGGGAGCTCACGAAAAACATAAGCTTAAAAAGGCTTGTTAGGCCACGAGTTTCATCGTTTCTCCTGTTTATGTTCACAGGCTTTTCTTGCAGGGTGTATTTTCTTTCCTCTTTTTTTTCTTTGTTTTTTTTTTTAAGGGATTCACAATATAAGAGCACAGTTGTTTTCAGATCACATTGACGTTGCCCAGTTTGCCATACAATTAGGTAATTGGTGCTAGCATCTACAGATGAGGGATAACATTTGTTGTTTGTTTTCCTGGGACTGTGTTACTTCACTCAGCATGATATCTTCTAGCTCTATCCATTTACCTGCAAAGCTCATGATGTCATCTGTCTTTACCACTGCATAGAACTCCATTGTGTAGATGTACCACATTTTCTCTATCCACTTGTCAGTTGAGGGGCACTTGGGTTGGTTCCATTGCTATTGTAAAGAGAGCTGCAACAAACATGGCTGTGTATGTATCTCTGTGGTAAGATGAGTCTTGTGGGTACATACCCAGGAGGGAGTGGTATGGCTGGGTCAAGTGGCAAGTTCATTCCAAGTCTTCCAAGGGTTCTCCACACTGCTTTCCATAGTGACTGTACGAGTTTACATTCCCACCAGCAGTGGATGAGTGTTCCCCTTTCCCCACAACCTCTCCAGCACTTGGTATCATTTGTTTTCTTGATCCTAGCCAGTCTTATTCGAGTAAGATGATATCTTAAAGTGATTTAATTTGCATTTCCTTAATTATTAGCAATGTTGAACACTTCTGAAGATGTTTCTCAGCCATCTCTAATTCCTCATTTGTGAAGTCTCTGTTCAGCTCTTTGCTCCATCTATTGAGTGGGTCATCTGTTTTCTTCTTTGTTTTTGAGTAGTTTATATATTCTGGAAATCAATGCTTTGTCAGATGTATCTGTGGTGAAGGTTTCCTCCCACTCTGTGGGTTTTCTCTTCACTTTCTTGATTGTTTCTTTTGATGTACAGAAGCTTTGGAGTTTAATGAGGTCCCATTTAATGAGGACCTTAATTCTTGTGCAGCTGCTGTCTGATTTAGGAAGTCTTTTTCTATGCCTATGTCTCGTAGTCTGCTGCCAACTTTGTCTTCTATTACCTTCAGAGTTTGGGGTTTCACATTGAAGTCTTTAATCCATCTGGAGTTGACTTTTGTACAGGACTAGAGGTAGGGGTTTAATTTCATTCTTCTACAAGTGGTGATCCAATTTGGCCAACACCACTTGCTGAGGTGCCGTCTTTCCTCCAATGTGTCTTCTTGGCCCCCTTGTCAAATATGAGGTGGCTGAAATTATATGTGCTCAGGTTTGGATTTTCAGTTTTGTTCCATTGGTCAACAGGTCTGTTTTTGTGCCAGTACCAAACTGTTTTTATGACTATAGCCCTGTAGTATAGTTTGAAGTCTGGTATAGAGATCCCCCCTGTATTGCTCATTTCACTCAGGGTTGTTTTGGCTATTCGGGGTCTTTTGTTTTTCCAAATGAATTTAAGGACTTTTTTTTCCAAGCCTGTGAAGAAACTCTTGGGGATTTTGATTGGGATTGCATTAAATCTATACAAGAGTTTTGGTAAAATGGACATTTTTACAATGTTAATTTTCCCAATCCATGAGCATGGGAGGTTTTTCCATCTTCTGAGGTCTTCTTCAATTTCTTTCTTTAAGGGTTTAAAATTTTTGTTGTAGAGGTCTTTGGTGTCTTTGGTTAGGTTTGTTCCTAGGTATCTTATTGTTTTTGAGGCTATTGTGAGTGGGAAGGTCTCTTTGAATTCTTTCTCCAGTTGCTTGTTCTTGGTGTAAAGAAAGGCCATTGATTTTTTAAGGTTAATTTTGTATCCTGCCACTTTGCTGAAGCTGTTAATCGTTTCTAGGAGTTTTCTGGTGGAGTTTTTTGCATCCCTTAAGTAAACAATCATATCATCAGCAAATAGGGATAGTTTGACTTCCTCTTTTCCAATTAGTACTCCTTTAATATCCTTTTCTTGCCTTATTGCTCTAGCAAGTGTTTCAAGCACTATATTGAAGAGGAGTGGTGACAGGGGGCAGCCTTGCCGAGTTCCTACCTTTAAAGGGAATGTTTCTGTCATTTCCCCATTTAGGATGATATTGGCTGTGGGTTTCCTGTATATGGCTTTGATTACATTGAGGAATGATCCCTCCAATCCAATTCCTTCTAGGACTTTAAGCATGAAGGGATGCTGGATTTTGTCAAAGGCTTTTTCCACATCAATTGAGATGATTGTGTGGTTTTTGTCTTTCAGTCCATATGCTTGATGATATTTATTGATTTTCATTTGTTGAACCATCCCTGCATCTCTGGTATGAATCCAACTTGGTCATGATGGATGATCTTCTTGATGTGGGTCTGTATGCGATTTGCCAGTATCCTGTTTAGAATTTTGGCATCTGTGTTCCTTAGGGAGATGATTCTATAATTCTCCTTTTTAGGTGTATCTTTGCCTGGTTTGGGTAATAGAGTGATGCTGGCTTCATAGAAGGAATTTTGGAGAATTCCCTCTGATTGTATCCTTCTAAACAATTTGAGTAATAATGGTTGTCTTTTTGAAAGCTACTGTTTGATTTAGAAAGTCTTTTCCTACTCCTATGTCTTGTAGATTGCTACCAACATTTTCTTCTATCACCTTCAGAGTTTTGCGTTTCAGGTTGAGGTCTTTGATCCATTTGGAGTTGTTTTTTTACAGGGTGAGAGGTAGGGGTTTATGTTTTGCCAGTACCATTTGCTGAAGATGCTATCTTTCTTCCATGAGCTTTTTTGACCCCTTTATAAAATCTGAGGTGGCTGAAATTGTATGAGCTCAAGTTTGGATCTTCAATTTTTTTCCATTGGCAAACTGGTCTGTTTTTGTGCCAGTACCAGTCTGTCTTTATGACTATATCCCTGTATAGCTTGAAGTCTGGTAAGGTGATCCTCCCTGTATTGCATTTTCCTTCAGGGTTGCTTTAGCTATTCAGGATCCTTGATATTTCCATATGAATTTAAGGATTTTTTTCCCCAAATTTGTGAAGAAACTCATGGGGATTTTTCAATGGGGTTGCATTGAATCTGTATATTAATTTGGGTAGAATGGATATTTTTACTATATTAATTTTCTCAATCCATGAGCATGGGAGGTTTTTCCATCTTTTGATGTCATTTTCAATCTCCACAGCTAAATACACTTGAGAGATAACAACAAATGAACCCTAAACCCAATAGACAGGAAGAAATAACAAAAGTCAGAGCAGAAATAAATGAAAAGAAGTGAAGAAAACAATACAAAAAATCAATGAATCCAAAAGCTGGTTATTTGAAAAGATAAAGAAGATAGTCAGAACTCTAGCCCAGTTAACCAAAAAAAAGAGCAAGTTCAAATCAATAGCATTCTTGATGAAAAAGGAATCCATAACAGATGAAGAAAAGATCCAGACACTCATATGAGAATACTTCAAAAATCTATACTGTACTACATTTGAAAACTTAAGAGAAATGGATGAATATCTGAAATCCTGGGAACCAACAAAGCTTAACTAAGAGGAGGTTGACAGTTTAAACAGACACATAACATTTGAGTAAATTATAGACATAATAAAAAACCACCCAGCTAAAAAAAGCCTAGGCCCAGATGATTTCACAGCAGAATTCATAAAACAGTTTTAAAGAGGTCTAACAACTGTTACTACTCAAACTATTCAGAAGGATAAAAACAGAGGGAAATCTCCCAAACTCCTTCTATGAAGCCAACATCACGCTATTACCAAAACCAGACAAAGACACAACCAAAAAGGAAAACTCTGCTGCATAGGATTTCCAGGCAGGTGAGGTGTAGCTGGTGCTGACGGTGGAGTCTTGCTTGACTGAAACTACAGCGATGTAGTCTGGACACTCATTTGATCAACTTGATTGAACAAACAACCTGTCACCCCCCCCCCCCACTGGATGGTGGGGCTGTGGGGGTTTGGGTACAACAGCCTGCAGATTGGTTTTGCACGAAGGATGCTGTACTCATGGATTATCACTTATAGCTAAAAAATGAAAAAAAAAAACAGAGAAAGATGCAGGACAGTTATGGCAGAATACATGATCTGGAATGGGGTGGGGGTGGGGGGGGAAGGGAAAGGGAAATATGCCTGATCTGAATTGGAAAATGATGTACGAAATGCACAAAGCATCAATAAAAATTAAATTAAAAAAAAAACCAAAAAGGAAAACTACAGACCCATCTCATTAATGAATGCAGATGCAAAAATTCTCAACAAAATACTTGCAAATCTCATACAGACCTACATCAAAAAGATCATCCATCATGATCAAGTTAGAGTCATACCAGAGATGCAGGGATGGTTCAACATATGTAAATCAATAAATATCATAAAACACATAAATGGACTGAAAGACAAAAATCACGCAATCATCTCAATTGATGCAGTAAAAGCTTTTGACAAGATCCAGCATCTCTTCATGTTTAAAGTTCTAGAGAGAATTGGACTGAAGGGAACATTCCTAAATGTAATCAAAGCCATATATAACAAACCTACAGCCAACATCATCCTAAATGGAGAAAAATTAGAACCATTCCCCTTAAAGGCAGGAACCCAGCAAGGCTGCCTCCTATTGCCACTCCTCTTCAATATAGTGCTGGGGCAATCAGGCAAGAAAGAGAAATTAAAGGAGTACTAACTAGAAAAAAGGAAGTCAAACTATTCCCGTTTGCAGATGATATTATATTTTACCTGAGGGATGCTAAAAACTCCACCAGAAAACTCCAAGAAATAATTAAGAGTTTCAGTAAAGTGGCAGGATACAAAATTAACCTAGAAAAATCAGCAGCCTTTCTTTACACCAACAACAAGGAACTGGAGAAAGAATATAAGGACACCTTCCCACTCACAATAGCCTTAGAAAAAATAAATACCTGGGGACAAACCTAACCAAAGACACCAATGATCCCTACAACAAAAATTTGAACAATTGTAAAGTGTTTACTTATCATTTGCATTTCTTCTTTTGAGAATTTCTATTCAGATCAATAACCTACTTTTTTCATTGGGTTGTTTGTATTCTTGGTAATTACTATTATTTATTTATTTATTTATTTATTTATTTATTTATTTACTTATTCATTTATTCTTTGTGCATTCTAGACCCTAATCCCTGATCAGAACTATATGTGGCAAAGATTATCTCTCAGTATGTGGGTTATGTATTCATTTAATTAACAATTTCCTTTGCTGTACAGAAGTTTTTTAGTTTCATGACATCCCATTTATCAAATGTTGGTCTTATTTCCTGAGCTAATGCAGTCCTGTTTGAAAAATCCTTACTTGTGCTTTCCAGTTACAGTGTACTCCTTACACTTTCTTCTTGTAGTTTCAGGGTATTGGCTCTTATGTTGAGGGTGTTCATTCATTTGGAGTGGCATTTGGGCAAGGTGAGAGGTAAGGATATAGTTTCTACTTCTGGGTGTTAAAATCTAGATTTTTCAAGCTGGGCATGGTGGTGCATGCCTTTAATCCCAGCACTTGGGAAACAGAGGCAGGCTGATCTCTGTGAGTTCAAGGCCAGCCTGGTCTACATAGTGAGTTCCAGGACAGCTGGGGCTACAAGGAGACCCTGCCCAAAAAGATAACCCACAAAAATATCTAGGTTTTCCAGCACCATTTGTTGAAGATGTCTTTTCACCAATATATACTTTGGGCATCTTTGACAAAGACTAGGGAGTTGTAGTCACAGGGAGGTATATCAGTGATCTTGATTGCATTCTACTGATTTATCTGTCCATTTTTGTGACAGTAGAATGATGCTATTATTGCTACGGCTCTGTAGTATAATTTGAAATCAGTTATCCCTCCTGGGGTGTTCTTTTTGCTCAGGATTCCTTTGCCTTTTCTTGTTCTTTTGTGCCTTCATATAATTTTTTTCGTATGTCTGTGAAGAAAGGTCCTGGTATTTTGACTGTGGTTGCACTGAATCTACGGATTGGTTTGGGTAGAATGGCCATTTCAACAATATTTATCCTTCCAACCCATGGGCATGGGAAACCAATCTTTTGGTGTCTTCACCCATTTCTTCATTATATTAATATTTTCATTGTAGAGGTCTTTTATTTCTTTGGTTAGGTTTATTCATAGGTAATTTTTATGGGGTTGTGAATAGGATTTTTTCCCTGATTTCTATTTTACTATGTTTGTTATTGGCAAACAAACAGGATACTGATGTTCATGCATTAATATTTTAGCCTATCACTTTGCTGAAAGTATTTATCAGGTGTAGGATTTCTTGGTGGAGTCTTTAGGGTCTCTCATGTATAATGTGATCTGCAAGTAGAGATACTTTGGCTTTTCCCACTTGCATCCCTGCTATTTCCTTGTCTTGTCTTACTGCTCTAGCTAAGACTTTAAGCACTATATTGAATAGAAGTGGAGCGAGTACACAGTCTGATGTTGTTTCTGGTCTTAGTGGCACTTTCTTCATCTAGCTTTATGTTGCCTATAGGTTTGCTACGTATCTGTTACTGTGTTGAGGTATGCTTCTTCCATTCTTAGCCTCCCAGGACTTTTATCGTGAAGAGTTGTTGGACTCTGTCAAAGGCCTTCTTCTTCTTTTTTTTTTTTTTGCATCTAAGATAATCATGTCTTTTTTGTCTTTGAGATGGATAACATTTATTGATTTTTGTATGTTGGATCATGCTTTTTTGCATCTAAGATAATCATGTCTTTTTTGTCTTTGAGATGGATAACATTTATTGATTTTTGTGTGTTGGATCATTCTTGCATCTCTGAAATGAAGCCAATTTGGTCGTAATGAATGACCTCCAAGTCTGTTTGCTGGTATTTTATTGAGGATTTTTGAGGATTTTTGTGTCTATGTTCATCTGGGAGATTGGTGTGTAATTTTCTTTTATGTGTTTGTCTCTATCTGCTTTTGGAAAAGGAGTTGGGAAGCCTTGATTCATTTTCCTTTCTATTCAAAAATTTAAATGGTATTGGTGTTAATTCTTTGAAGTTCTGGTAGAATTCTGGAGTGAGTCTCTGATTTTTATTTGGAGGCTTTTTCTTACTGTTCCAAAAAATATTTCTGGTTATGGATCTGTTTAAATTAGTTCTTTAATCTTGGTTTAATTTTCGTATGTGGTATGCACTCAGAAATCCACAGTTAGCCAATGTGCAGAGAACAAGAGGTCACAGAATACTTATCCATGAATTGGGCAACAATTTCAAACTCCAAAGTTTCAGAGATCATTGTATAAAAAGAATAGGAGGCAGAAAGATTGTAATAGCCAGAGGGGGTGGATGACCACAAGGAAACAGAGTCCTCCAGACAGCTGGGTAGTTACTCAGATGAACTCACAGCAATGGTGACAGTGCACACAAGACCCATGCAAGCTCAAACCAGACAAAATCCCAGCACAGACATGGACTCCACAAAGTTCTCTTCTGACCTCATCATATACACTGTGGCATATGAACCTCAAAGAAAGTTTCTCAAACAGAAAATAAGACATGTCCAAATGGGTTCAAAAGCTTCCTGGTGGAAAGTAACCTTTACAATGACAGATGTCTAGTGTAGAACGGGATCTCTTCTTTTCTAGCTTTTGTCTTAAATTTTGACACAATAATCTTTTCCTTGGATAAAAAGATAAAGGAAAGGCCAGGTCAGAGAAGGGTAGGTAAGATAGGGCTTGAGAAAAGTTAGATTTATCAGACCTTTGTTCTGACATAACCTTTTCATTTTATTAATTACTGATTTTAATATCTCCTTTTTGAGGTGAGATTTTTTATTGCTTTGATATATATATATATATATACACATAAATATATGCATGCATAAATAAGTATGAACGCACATACACATATCAGCTGAGTTGGAGGATTTTTTTTTCTTTTGTCATGTTTTCCTTAAGGAAGTGCTTGAAGGCTCCTCCCTGTCAAGCCCAAACAACCATCAATCCTGTCCCCGTGCTCCACACTGGGGTCCCTCCCCGCCATGGTCACCCAAAAGAGGTGCAGCAAGCACTCATCCTGTCCTGATCCCCCTGCACTGGCCTCCATAACACAGCCTGGGTAGTCCAACAATGGCAGTCCACACTCTGAAGAGGCTGAAACCTCAGTAATTGCTCAGCCCACAGGCTGGATATCTCAGCAGTTCCCATCTGGCATTGAAGGTTTGGATTATTTTAACATGATTTTAGTGCATTTAATTCTATGTATACATGACTAGTAGTTTATGGAGCTAAAAAGCATGTGAGTTTAATGCATGAAAACCTAACAGTAACGGAATGTGTCCTAACCTTGGGTTCCTACTTGTAGTATGTTTGTAATACTTGTTTGTGAGAAATATCTCACCCAACACTGAGGTCTAGAAACAAAGAGTAGGAAAATGTAATCATCCTGGAAGGGATAAAGATATTCTAAAGGGACTACTGAGAAAATGCAGTCCAAGGAACTGAAATTCTTCCCAGGATTCTCCTGCTGAAAGAAGGAAAAGGGAGCCAGGTACCAGCCAGAGAAGAAACCTGTTTCCGAGAAGTAAATTTCACCCAGTGCTGACAACTTGTCAGGACTCCTTACAGGAGTGACTGGAGCCAAGACAATGAGGATGGGAGGTACCACAGCCTTACCCAGCCAAACACACCCCTGGTCCCTACTTATGCTGGAACCTGATGTTAGGAGAACTTTTCCGTGGGGTCACTGGCTTCTTTGCCCCTCCTCCCAAGGTAGCCACAGTGTATAAATCCTTTTCTGCTTTTCACTGTCACTTGTTTGTTTAATTGGCATTTTGAGGAAGGGTGGCCAAGCCTGGCTTGTTGTGGGATTCCAGGGCCCAGTTTCTGACCCTCAAAACTCTTGGAACAACCCTAGGCTGAAGTCAGAAAAAGAAGAGTATGTTCATGTCTCCAGATGGACCACGTGGCTGAAGGATCAATTGTCTGTCTCTGGATGGTCTTCATCAAAATGGCAAGCAAGAGGGGCTGAGGCAGCCTCAAGCCAGAACTTGCAGTTGGCTAAACTGTTAGACACACCACATGGCCGGGCAAGGCACAGCCCTTACCATAGCATATCACACTCCCCTAGTAACCAGTGCTGGGGCTACACATATGTCAGTTGTCCTAGGGGATACTCTTCTTCATCCAGCCCAACTTGCAGAGCAGAAACATGACCAGCAGACAGCAGGTTGAGAATACTGAGATACCACCAGCTTCACTCTTTCTTTCATAGAAATAGGACCAAAGATTAAATTTACATAACCATTTCAATAGGTATAGAAAAAAATGAATGATGAAAATTCAGTGTCCTTGATGAAAATTGCCCTAAAGATTCTACTTCAATAAAGTTAAATCCTATATACAAAAAACCCATAGCCAATCTTACTGTATGAGGGAAAATGGAAAGATTTTCTCTAAAATCTGTAATAAGGGAAGGATATATACCTTTATCACATTTATTCAACATTGTACTTACCTATTTGCTAAGAGCAATACTCTAAGAGAAATAAATGCAAGGAATGTTCACTATTTAGCCACCAAGAAATGCAAATCAAAAGGACACTGAAATCCCCTGTAACACAAATCAGAACATCTGACACCCTTTCCCCTCCTCCAAAACAACCTATTCTAGTGATGAACTGTTCCTAGATTTGTTAGGATTAGAGCCTGGGCCTGGGAGCCCTAAAAATCTAGACTCAGCCACCAGTCAATAGGCAATAAATTAATTAAACAGACAATAATGAAAAGCAGAAAAAAAGATTTAGTCAAAGTGGCCACATTGAGGAGAGGCGTAAAGAGGTCCTGCAACCCTGTAAATCCATCCTTGGGGTCCTGATACGATGAGATTTAGGGTTAAATAGAAGGCAAGAGGTGTACAAAACTAGAGCAGTCCTGGTAGAGGTTTGGTCCCTCTTTCTCATTTCTGCATGGTTGTCTGGGCTGCAGTCTTTCCTGCCAGGAGGTCTGGGAATGGAACCAAGTTCCTTTTATGGCACTAGAGTTCAGGCTTCTCCTTTCCAAGCAGAATTTCCAGTTCTGTGTGGCCCATTGTCTATAACTATTGTTAACGTGAACACATTGGCTCTTTATGAACATCTTTATTCTTGTCACCCTGGCTATAGAACTTTTCTGTACTGTTAGTAGGAAGGTAAATCAGTACATTCAGTGTGGACATGAGTATAAAAGATCCCCAAAGCTAAAATGAGAACTTCCAAGTAATCTATTTGTAACACTCCTGGTTATATGTCTAAGAAGATATCAAATCAACATGCAACAGAGACATCTGCATATCCAGGTTTACTACAGCACCATTAACCATAGATTAAGTTTTCGCGGGGTGACATAGACAAATGTCCATTCACCCAGATAGGCACTAAGGACAGAGCAAAGTACTCTCCACCAAAGTTCAACTTGACAAACCAATAGATTATTGGACCTACAGAGCAGAGATAATCTGCACCTAACACTGACCCTTGTTCAAGGCTAATTAACCAGTAAGAACTTCATTGACCATGGAGAGGTTGGGATTTTGTAAGTCCAGAGCCTAGTACAATGTCTTGAGCTATATTTAGTCCCATTAATAATCAATCATATTCTCTACTTGTTCTCCTTATGACTATTTAGATTTGTCCAAGTGAGTCTTATCACCTGCTGAGTGGTAGGTTTAGAAAAGTGGTTGATGACAGAAAACATTTTGTTTTCTTCTGAGCATTATCAGAGACAGATACTTGAGTTAAAGGGACACCATCTGATACTTTTAAACTTTATAATGTTGTGGGTACATGACAGTTGGCACTCACACTAGAGGAGGAACAAGCTGACTGTAGTTGTCTTTACCCAGTCTTAACTTCAGTCTCTCTCTGGCTAGACTGGTGGTTGAGAGAATACTGTTTGGAAACCCGTCCCCCAGATCTGTTACTGTGTGTGTCTGCAAGTGGGGGATAGACAGCTTGAAAAACTTAAGGAATAAGTGGTTTCCCTCCTGGGAAAAGATAACACGGTGACGAATATTTCCCATTGAGGTCATTTTTTTTTTATTCTCCTGGCTAAGCCTTTCATTGCAGAAAGGCTTCAAGTATTTCCTTTTTTTTAATCTAAATTTTCTTTTTACTGTCCTCAATTTCCAAAGTTATCTCTTGTGGATCCCAGAAAAGCAAACATCTGATTATTATGATTCATAATGGGGAGACTCCTTCGCCCTTCCCAAGTCATCTTCTTTCCAGGTTAGCTCAGTAGGACCTCAACTGCTCAGAAAGAGGAAAGCCCTTTTCATATATAGAGGATTAAAAAAAAGTGCACATGAAATGGTATTAAAATATGACCACAGTGTCATGCATGCTAATTGTGGTGGTTGCTATTCTCCCAGGGGCCAATTTGGAGAAGTCTGAATGAACCTCAACAAAAACAGTCTGTATTGAGAGGCTTAGAGCACAAAACAGTGTTTTTCTGGTGTTTCTCCCTTATCTTTTTTTTTTCATTTTTTTTTATTGATGCTTTGTGTATTTCATACATCATTTTCCAATTCAGTTCAGGCATATTTCACTTTCCCTTTCCCCCACTCTACCCCACCCCATCCCAGATCATGCATTCTGCCATAACTGTCCTGCATCTTTCTCTCAGTTTTTTTTTTCATTTTTAACAATAAGTGATAATTTATGAGTACAAGCATCCTTCATGTAAAAACAATTTGCAAGCAGTTGTGCCCAAACCCACACAGCCCATGGGTCCCACCATCCAGCAGGGGGGGGCTTGTATGTTCAATCAAGTTGATCAAATGAGTGTCCAGACTATATTGCTGTAGTTTCACCATTCACCCCAATCGCAGCCCTTACATTCTACCATGCCCCCTCTTCCACAGATTGTTCCCTATCCCTAGGGATACGGATACTTAGAAAAGGGGCACAGGTGGATGAGAAGCAAAACAGTCTACTTTTTCTGGAGATGTAGTTTTGGATTCTGGTCAATTCTGGCTGTTTCCTTTCATGGGCTGACAGTTTGTCCCGGAATAACCTTTTGATCCTACTAATGAAGTACTTGGAGCCAACTGTTACAGAGGTAATCTCTTATAAAACTGGTAAAACTGCCTTCTTTAATTGACTAATAGACATAGGAACTGTGAAAAAGGATTATTCTCTATTCAGAACCAAATATAATACTAAAGTCTCCTTAAGCTATGCACTTAAGCAAAATATATTAATACAGGAGCTCTGACATCAACAATGGATTATTCTACCAAGGATATGTTGGTCAGGGGATCCAAGCCCCCACAAAAGGTAAGGGCTCCTTGCCTCTAAACTGGGATACCTGCAAGAAGAGAGGTGATAAGGCCCTGCTGTCGAAGACCTGACGTTAACATGGGAAAGATGTATTGAGACCACACATGCAAGTGTACAGATGGTCTCTGGAATACCAGATAGTGTTACCAAAGACCACTAAACCAATAAAGCAAATATGGGTCTCCTTGAGTCAAGCAAGACTCCTCCAACAGCACCAGCTACACCTCACCTGCCTGGAAATACTGTGCAGCGGAGGCAGCCATATGCCTGTATATCCCAAATCTAATTGGCTATTAGCTCTCTCCTTGGAGGAATATCCCATGGCTGATGCCACAAGCTTACATCCTCTAATGGTTAGGAGACGTTATAAGCCACAGTAAGACCCTGTCATATTTAACAGAAAAAAATGTAATTCATGGATTAACATACCATCCAAACATCTGTGTCTATACCAAAGTAACCTACCATAGCAATTAGTACTGTTTAAATACCTATATATCTAAGTGCTTGTGCTTCATTAGTAGGACGTCTTCTTTTTATAAGTTGCCTTGGTCATGATGTTTATCACAGCAGCAGAAAAGTAGCTAATACAGGCAGCAAGGAAATCTTCAGGAGAGATAAACCTAATGGGGAGGCCATTAAGGAAGAGGTCTTTGTTTGCTATTAAATTTATTAACCTTCATGATCCAGTTCTGATTTAGCTCCTTTGACCTGTGTATCTGACATAACATTTGCATGTGTGGTACATATTATTACTGTATGTGTTATATAATTATACATTATAGCTAATGTCAAAATAATGGAAACAGTATGGTGAAAAGAAATAAACATAGTAGATGAAGGAATCTTGCATTTTGATTTGGAGAAAAGGTAACTTGGGTCTTTAGTGTAGCAGCTTCTTTAGTTGTTGCTTTTATAAGATACCCTGATAAAAGGAAATTAAGGGAGGAAGGGATTATTATAGGTCACGGATAAAGTTTACAGGCCGTGATGGCATGGGAGTTTTAATGTCAAGAGTAGCTAATCCATTGCATCCACAGCCAGAAGCTGAAAGTGGTGCCTGCCTGTACACAGTGCCCTCTTTCCTTTTCTTTCAGTCCAGGTCTCAGACTGTGTAATGAATGGTGTTGCCTCCATTTAGGCTGGGTCTTCCCACATCATTTAACCTGATTAAGAACATCCCTCAAAGCCATGTCTAAAGGCCAACCTAATCTGGACAATCCCTTACTGAAACACCCTTCTCAGGTGATTCCAGATCTGGTCAAATTGAGAATTGAAATTAACCATCACATTTAGGTATCTCTAGCTACAGTAAATGCATTTAAAACTGCTTTATATTCATCAGCTACCTGAACAGGTTATAGGGGTCTTTTGAGTATATAATATTTTATCTTAACATTTTTAATATAAATTGAAATATAGTAATTAACTGGTAGGGTAAAGTTCCTTTTTACTTGTAGGAAAAATTTTACTTGTTTTAAGTTCTATGAGAGTTGTTTTAAATAGAGATACCAACAACATGGAGTTCTTTTGGAAAGACTGAACATTAATTTCTTTATAAGATCATGGGAAAACTTAAATCTTTGTAAACATCACAACTTGACTTCAATAAGGTAAGAAGCCTGGATAAGCAAACAGGTATATGAAAACAATGACATGTGTAAGGGCATAATATCATTCTCTTTTGTTGCTTCATTAAATCTGAAATTAGTATACCAAAATTATGATGTCTGAAAATAAACTATAGATCAATTCCAAAACATTTTCAGGGATTCACATTTTTTTTTTGGTCTTTTCGAGATAGGGTCCCCCTGTAGCCCCAGCTGGCCTGGAACTTACTCTGTGGACCAGGCTGGCCTTGAACTCACAAAGATCCGCCTCCCTCTGCCTCCCGAGTGTTAGGATCAAAAGCGTGCGCCACCATGTCCGGCTGGGATTCACATTTTGACAGTAGAATTGCATTCAGGTAAAGAAAAAAATATTACTTTAATTCCTATATTACATAGCAAGTTGATGAGTAATGTCAAATGTGTGCTATGTGTGTAGGCATAGTTTGGAGTGGTACAAATTGGAAGGCCCAACAACAACAACAACAACAGCAAAAGACTGGGTCAAAGACCTGTCTGAATCAGTAAACTTCTGCCCCAAATAGTAAACTTCTGTGCCCCAAAATTCAAAAAAGACTGAGAAAAAGATGAAAGACACATATGGCACAATGCATGAGCTCTGGTGGGGTGGGGAGCAGGGAAAGGGGGCACAGGTCTAGATTTGATTAAGAAATCTGTATGAAATGCATAAAACCTCAATAAAAAAATTAAAGGGGACAAGAAAAGACTTGTTCAAAGAACTCACTGTTCTAGTTTGTCTTCCATTGCTGTGACAAAACACTCTGACTGACACCAACTTGGGGAGGAAAGGGTTTATTCAGCTTACATCTCCTGGGTCACAGTTCATCACTTAGGGAGCCCAAGGCAGGAACTCAGGGCAGGAACCTGGAGGCAGGAGCTGAAGCACAGGCCATGGAGGAGTGCTGCTTACTGGCTTGGTCCCCTGGCTCATGCCCAGCCTGCCCTCTTTTAAGGTACACAACAACCTGCCCAGGGTGGCACCACTCATTGTGGGCTGGGCCCTCCCATACTGCTCGACAATCAGACAATACTCCACAGATGTGGCCACAGGCCAATCCAATGGAGCCAATTCCCCAGTTGAGGCTCCCTCAACCCAGGTGTGTCAAGTTGACACTAAAGCTATCTAGCATACTCACCAACACAGTAAACTTCTGTATCAAAAGTTAAAAAAGACTGAGAAAAAAGATGCAAGGCAGGACTTAACATGTATGGCAGAATGCAAGAGTTCTGCGGGTCTAGGGCATGGCTTTGGGAATGGGTCTGAATTTGATTAAGAAATGTAGGGAATGTACAAAAGTTCAATAAAAAATTAAGGGAAAAATGAGATTAGTATTGTTTTTCATTTAGGAATACATCAAGTGAAATCCCAAGCATTTTTTATAATATAAAATATCTAAATCTAATAAGATACAATAAATATACAAGTACTATCCTTTCCTTCCTGACTGAAGGGAGTTTGGGCTATGGTGCTCTTTTCTAATTAATGAAATCATCCAATTTCTTTTGTCTCCTGGGGTGTCACTAGGGAAATACTGTGTAACCAGTTCTGAAGTTTAATAATTTTGTTAAAAATGCCTTTATAATAGTTTGTGTTTATCTTCAATAGAGATAGCTCATATATTTTTGGAAGCAAATATATATTACTGAGTACTTATTGTTTAAGGAAATAATATTTACCAAAAAGTTAGATCTTATATTTTAAAGAATTAATGGGAATCTCTTAGGCTAATGAAGTCAAAATCTCTGGTTAATTTTGAAAATTTATTAATACCATGCATTTATTTTAAGTTGGAAAACCAGAGCTGGGAAGTAAAGTCTTGAAAAGAAATGACTGCCTGTGAAAGTGCCATCCCAACCTCATCACTTCTGCCTATGTAAATATACTTACAGCTACAAACTTCTGCACATACCTCTGGTCTCGTAGGCTAGAGACCCCAGCACCTGGCCCACAATCACATAGACAAGACATTTTCACCTGCCAACTATAGAATGTGTCTGGAATGATTCTGAGCAGACTCAATATTGTAAGAAACTGAATTGGGGCTCAGGCTTTGGAACTTGTGCCCCTGAGTCATTGCCGGCATGAATAAAGATCTTCTGAGTCTCCACTCTGCCTCTGGTACTTGTCTTTGGCCTGGTGGATTACTGTAACATTTTGCTTCCCTGATCTGGAAACCTCACTGTGCAAGGCAGCCCTTTGATCCTCCATAGATTGTAGAGCACAGCTGAGGTTGAACACGGCCCAAGAATGACTGGAAGGTGCCACCTGGCCAACTATTTAGGATCTAAGACTCCAGGGCCTGTGATTCAAACCTTCAGACCTCAGTCAGTGGGAGGGTGGACCAGTCACTCAAGATGTCAGGACATGGTAAGATGCCCGGAGGTTTCCAGCAAGGCAGACATACCAAGCATGGTGGGTGAAGGGGTCCCTGAGGTTTCCAGCATGGCTGACATATCAAGCATGGTGAAGGGGTCCCTGATCATTTCCCAGCAGCTTTTGTAATTGCTTCAGCTAGGACCTCACTGTGGGGTTTCTGTCTGGAGTTTGGTAGCACAGAGGTTTGAATGTGGCTTCCTGGTTGCTGAGACTACATAGTCTGACTGGGCTGTGATTTGTAGTTTCATGGTGGGCCTGTTTGGAGGGATCCTGACATGGGGTTTATTCAGAAAGAGCTACCTGAAGTATCTTCATACGGAGAGTGCCCAGACAGGGGAGGACTTTCTGTCTGGGGCAGTGCTTCTTCTGGATGTCTTGGTCTTTGTGTTGTGGCACCAACTCTGTGGGAGGTGCAAGGGCAGAGCCTTCTCAAAACCCACTGTCTTATACTGCATGATCAAAAACTTCCAGAAAGGTATTCAGGAGATTATAGTGTCATGATGCCCTCTGTGAAGTGGAGCAGCCAATTTATGGTGTGGAGTGGTCCCCAGAAATAACTCTGGTTGTGACCAAGATAAAGGCAGTGCATCAAGTGATAACCAGGCCATGCTGCCCAGACTAGTTTCCATATATAGATTCATGGCTGCAAGTTGCATTGATGTAACCCCACTGGAAAAAGTTCTGTGCTGGTAGCCTGGGATACTTTAGTATCCTGCTGGCCAAGACTTCATCAAGAAACCAAGCCCCTACTCAAGGCTCTGCCAATATTCCAGGGGGACCTAGGCCAATCTGATGCCACCACCACTTTATGCCTTTCTACCCAGAGAAGAGCCTCCACTCCCTTGCCAGAGAGTCCTCCACCATTGGTATCTCCCCTGAGGCCCGGGGGTTATGCTTCTCAGCCTCCAGCAGAGTCCTCCACTCCTCACCAGAGAGCCTGTCATCACTGGTATAACCCTGGGGCATAAGGAACAGGAAGGGGAAGGCACCTCCAGTTGGCTCAAAGGCAGCAACCCACCTTCCAGATGTCCCTCTGAGAAACAAGAGGCGTCCATCATGTAGCACAGGGTGGGACTATCCAGGGAGGACAGCCCGTTTTCTACTACTAGCCCTTTTCCACCGCACACCTGCTAAATTGGAAACCATACCCTGTCATACTCTGAGAAAGCCCAGTCTGTGATAAATCCAGAGGAATCTATCTGTCAACCCCCTCCCCCAACCCCTGGGAGACTCTCTGCAGCTCCTTCTGACCTTCTTCAATAACAAGGAATGGTTACAGGTAACGTCGGAGGCCCAGGCAGGGTTGATGGCTCATGCTCTGGCAGGACAACTGAATGCAGAGTCGTGGGTAAGCAATGCCCTCCCAGAAGAAGACCACTAGCAGACATCTAACTCTGATGGAGAAAGGGCCAACCTAGAGAGCAAAGAAGCCCACCAACAAACACTGAAATTCTTCAGAAACCAGATGAGAACCCATTTGACATTTATGAGAAACTATGTGAAGCCATCCACAAGTACACCCCCCTTGACACACCTCCTACCCCCAAACCAGTGAGTGGTGAATGTTGCCTTTGTGGGTCAGGCACAAGGAGGTATTCAGAAGAACTTCCGAAAACTGGAGGGTGAATCACAGGAATGAACAAGACTCGATTGATAGAAGTTGACAACAAAGTATTTGTGAACCAGAAATGGACTGTCAGAAGGGAAGCAGACAAAAGGATGGAATAAAGGGCAGCCCTCCTGGCAGGGGCTTTGGGCTGACTGGCTTCCCCCAGTCCTACATGAGGCCAGATGGGGACAAGAGCCAATCCTCCCTCCCCAAACAGAATCAATGTGCGGACAGAAAGGAGACTGAATCCTAGAAAAATGTCTCAGTTACTTTCTACTGCTGTGATGAAAACACTGATCAAAACCACCTTGGTTTATTTGGCTCACAGCACAGACCATCATCAAGAGAAGCCAAGGTGGGAACCCACGCCTGGAGCACAGACCTTGGAGGAACACTGCTTACTGCCTTGTTCTTCTGACCCATGCTCAGCCTGCTTTCTACATACACAGGACCACCTGCCCAGGGATGGTACCAACCACAGTGGGCTGGGCCCTCCCACATCACTCAACAATGGAAGATTTTTCTCTTTCCTTCAACTAGAATCAATATTTTTGCTGGGTATAGTAACCTGGGTTGGCATTTGTAGTTGTTTAGCACTGGGAATGCTTTGGTCCACATTCTTCTTGCTTTCATAATTTGCACTGAGAAGTCAGCTGTGATTCTCATAGGTTTCTTCTTATATGTAACTTGTTGTTTTTCTCTTGTGGCTTTCAGAATTTTGTCTTTGCTTTGGGCACCTATGATATGGTGTGGAGAGTTTCTTTTCTTTTCTTTTCTATTTGGTGTTCTATGTGCTTCTTGTATTCATATGGGCTTGTCTTTTTTTAGTTTGGGAAAATTTTCATCTATTATTCTGTTGAAGATCTGATCAATACCATTCTCTTGGGTTTCTTCTCTTTCCTCTATCCCTATGATGCAGAGGTTTGATCTTTTCATAGTGTCCCACATTTCCTGGTTGGTCCACTCTTATGTATTTTAAATTTTTTCACAGTCTTTATTTGAGCTTCTTAGTTGTTCTGTGCTATCTTCCAGTTCTGATATTCTTTTTTCTGCTTCCTTCATTCTGCTTCTGAGGCTTTTCCCCATTCTTTCCTCTTGATTGGATGAGTGTTTGATTTCCTTTTTCATTTCATTTTGTGTTTTATTTACTATTTCCACTTCCTTTTGGAGGGTTTCAATCTTTTCTTGTAGCTCCGTGCTTTGCTTGTTGGTATTCTTTTTCATTTCAGCATGGGATCTTTTCAGTGTTTCTACTTCCTTCCAAAGTTTGTCATTTTCTCCCTCTAGCTCTTTCCAGAGTTTGTCATTTTCTACTTTTAGTTCTTTCTGAAATTTGTCATTCTTTCCCTCTAGTTCTTTTCTGAGTTTTTCATTCTTTCCCCTTAGTTCTGATTTCTTTGAATATATCTGTGATTGTTTTCTGATCTGTGTCCATTGTGGGACTCCTCCACAGGTTTAGTAGACTTCAGTGTGGAATTATTCTGAGGTTTTCCCATATTGTTCTTTCTTTGTGCTCTGGGCATGTGGGTTTCCTTTTGCCTTTTTTCTGATGCAAATCTCAAATGCCCATGCAAATCTCAAATGCCTTCACTGTACCAAAGGATTGCTTTCCCTAATTCCTTCTCCTTTTTTATGGAGAGCTGACTTTGTCTAGATTTCAGGCTTTCAATTTTGGTTATATATTAGGAGGTACAGCTCACTCTTCCCTTTCTATTCCTGCTGCTGAACTGCTCTGGCACAGGCCACCTGCCTCTATCACCTTTTAATTTTATATTACTCCAAAATATGTATACATACCTTTCACCCATACACCAAAATTACAATGTATGAAAATAAGTGGTAAGTTGATTCTAGAGCTCATTAAGGGATTCACATTACAAGAGCACAGTTGCTTTCAGATAAAGAGAAATATAACATTAACATTGTTCAGCTTGCCCTTCATCTGGGGATTTGGTGTTAGCATTCACAAATGTGGAATACATTTCACTGCTTGTTTTTCTGGGACTGTGTTACTTCACTTAGCATAATGTCTTTGAGTTCCACACACTTACCTGGAAACTTCATGATGTCATGTTTCTTTACCACTGCATAGAATTCCATGTGTAGATGTACATTTTCTCTATTCACTCATCAGTTGAGGGGCACTTGGGTTGGTTCCAGCTCTTTGCTATTGTGAATAGAGCTGCAACAAATATAGATGTGCATGTATCTCTGCAGTAGTATGAGTCTTATGCGTATATTCCCTGTAGTGGCATGACTAGGTCAGGTAGTAGGCTCATTTTGAGTCTTTTAAGGATTCTCCATATTGCTTTCCATAGTGGTTGCACAAATTTACATTCCTATCAGCAGTGGATAAGAGTTCCCTTTTCCCCACAACCTCTCCAGCATTTGGTATCATTTTTTTTTTTTTTTTGGTCTTTTCAAGACAGGGTCTCCCTGTAGTCACAGCTGTTCTGGAACTCACTCTGTAGACCAGGCTGGCCTCAAACTTACAAAGATTCGCCTGCCTCTGCCTCCCAAGTGCTAGGATTAAAGGCGTGCACCACCATGCCCAGCTTGGTATCATTTTTTTCTTGATCCTAGCCAGGTTTATCAGAGTGAGATGACATATTAAAGTGGTTTTAACTTACATTTCCTTAATTATTAATGATGTTAAATACTTTTTAAGATGTTTCTCATCCATCTTTATTTCCAGTGAAGATATCTATCATCTCTTCAAGGAGGACGCACTGTCAGTGTTCATCTCTGTATGTGAGTCTTACCATGGGAACTGTAGTCAGCCACTCAGCTGGGAAACTTGAATGCCATGAGAATGCTTATCCAGGCCACAGGAAGCTAATTGTATTTAGCTCAGTTTTCATTTCTTCATCTGTTGGCAGGAGCTTTCAGATAAGTGGGTGGAACTCGAAGCCATTATGCTAAGTGAAGTAACACAGTCCCAGAAAAACAAGCAGTGAATGGTATTCCACATTTGTGGATGCTAACACCAAATCCCCAGATGAAGGGCAAGCTGAACAATGTTAATGTTATATTTCTCTTTATGGCACTTTTAGCAACTTGTGGAAAATTAAGCAAGGTTGCCCTAAGGTAGGTCATTTCAGCCATGCCCCTGATTTGATAGTTGAAATCTGGGCACTTATTTTCTTTACTTTCTGGCGGCCATAAGGTGGGCAGTTTTCTTCAACTGTGCACTGGTGACATATGTTCTGTCTCATCTCAGGCTCAAGCTACAAGGCCAGCTGATCATAAAATCCTAGAAACAGTGAGCAAAACAAAACTTTCCTCTTACCGAGTTGCTTAACTTCTATGGAGTTGTTTAACAATACAGAGGTATTGTTTCGGTGGTTAATAGCTGAAAGTACAGCCAAGACTATAGGCTACTTTGTCTCTTTCTCTATTATCAGAGAACCTGTAAAATAACCTCAGTGGTGAACCTCAGTGTCAACCTAGTTTTTTGTTAGGTTATTCACAACCCTCTCAGCTTCCATCTACAATAACATTTCGAATCAAAGAACTAGGCTTTTCTCTGTCATGAAGTTATCTATTAATTTATTGATTCAAACAGAGGAGATTGGATCTTAGAAGAGCATTTGACTATGCAATTTAGTTTTGTGTCTTCTGTTATAACATACAAATAATAATCACCTATCCATTTATCTTTCCAAGGAGAGAAGAAGCTGCTCAATATACCTCAACTCTCCAGGATGGTTGCAATTAGAAAGTTCTAGAAATGATGAAGGAAAGCAGCTGCATATAAAACACAGGACTGTGGTAGAAACTCCAGAGTGCTACTTTTTTTTTTTTAACCCAGATGGCTTGCTCCTCCTGCTCACTTTAATTGATCTTCACTATATATCTCCAGGAAATTGAATTTTATTCTGTTCCAACAGAAAGAGGCAATGAAAGCAAAATAGGTCTTATCACCATTACCTTGGTTTCACATCATTTATTTGGACTGGAACTCCACAGATTTTCCAGGCAGAGACTGTAGTAATTTTCCTCCATTTGACTGGGGGTGGTTTCATGGCTTGTGTAGGCCAACAGAATGCAGTGGAAGTCTTGGAGTGACAGTTCCGTTTTTTTTTTTTTTTTTTTTTGTCTTTTTGAGACAGGGTCTCCCTGTAGCCCCAGATGTCCTGGAATTCGCTCTGTAGACCAGGCTGGCCTTGAACTCACAAAGATCTGCCTGCCTCTGCCTCCCAAGTACTAGGATTAAAGGCATGTGCCACCACGCCCGACGGAGTGACAGTTTCTAGACTGATCCTCAACAGGCCCGTGTGCTTCTCCTCACTCTTAGGATATTTATGATCATCATAAAAACAGTAAGGCAGGATAGTAAAGATTTTCCACACTACTTATCTGACCTGGAAACCTGTGAGAATAAAATTTCTTACTAAGTAATGGAGTTTAGGATTGCTCGTTATTCAGCAAGATTCTAACTGATATATAAGAATCTAAAATGTAGAGTAGAAGAGCTTTAATTGGAGAGATAAATAGCAATGTGGTTGTAATAAACACTAGATCTGTACTAGAAGTAAAGCTTAACCTTTAGGCCCCGTCCTTCCAATTCTGTTCACATGTGGTCTTGAATGAAAAAGAACTCCTGAGCCGGGCGTGGTGGCGCATGCCTTTAATCCCAGCACTTGGGAGGCAGAAGCAGGTGGATCTTTGTGAGTTCAAGGCCAGCCTGGTCTACAGAGTGAGTTTCAGGCCAGCTGGGGCTACAGGGAAACTCTGTCTCGAAAAGTCCAAAAAAAGAAAAAGAAAAAGAACTCCTCTCTTATTTGGAGTTTTTGAATGGGATGAGAGTAGACACTCCTCCCTCTAATTACTAATAGCTCCATTGTTCTGGTGATTATCTGAGATAATCCACCTGCTAATGAAGTCTGTAATTAAGAGGGGATAATACAATTCCCAATAATAAACCACCAGTAAGTCTCTGTGTTGTTTTAGTTTTCAGCTGGCAAAGATGGAAAATATTTTAAACAGTGAGACATGCAGCTCCTATGGGGAAGAGGACCTTGCAATATAAAGAGAAGATGTGTACACAGGCATCACTTGGTCTAGAGGATCACTGTTCCTTGAAATCCATGAGTGGAAGTGAGTGAGAACCACACGTGGAAAAGCAGAGAGCACAGCACCAGTCAGTCTCTGGTGAGACACACCCCAGGCATCCCAGCCCAGAGAAGCAGTGGCTCTTGGATACACATTGGCATGAAGCAAAAGTCTGCCTGAAGCCAATATCTAGAATA
The DNA here is from genome assembly GCA_009823505.1 of Rhizomys pruinosus. NCBI lineage: Eukaryota > Metazoa > Chordata > Mammalia > Rodentia > Spalacidae > Rhizomys > Rhizomys pruinosus. The sequence continues at coordinate 1,104,540 of VZQC01010064.1, read as the reverse complement.
CATAGGACATTTGTTTTCATTTCACAGTAATATGACTAGATATAATCTTCAGTAACCGGGTGTCTGGAAACAGAAGAGAAAGATCTGTCACCACATCCCTTTTCCTGCCTCTCAAATTGCACAAGACATTCATGCACTGATTAGATTTAAAGAAAGGATTAGAAATTTTTTTTTGGTCTTTTTGAGACAGGGTCTCCTGTAACCCCAGCTGGACTGGAACTCACTCTCTAGACCAAGCTAGCTTTGAACTCACAAAGATCCACCTGCCTCTGCCTCCTGAGTGCTGGGATTAAAGACGTGCACAACCATGCCCAGCTGGGATTACAATTTTTTTTTTAACAAGAGAGGTATATGGATCCTAGCTCGGAAACTTGAGATTTGAGTGTGTGACCAGAAGGAAAACAGAAGCCAGGTAAGCAGAAAGACCATGGGGAGGGGGAAGTAGCCATGAAGAGTGGACCCTGTGAAGCAGATTCTATAAATGCATACCCTTTAGATTTGTCATTTGGGTTCTGAGGCACTTTGATAGAAGTTGCCTTCTCAAACACTTCCTGAAGAGTTTCTTCTGTTGCACTGTAGGGTTACTCAATACTAAAGTTTTCAATTCACCACTCCAAGTGCTGTTTTTTCCCAATCTCTCCTGCCTTTGACCTTTCTCTCCAGTGTAGTGTAGTGAAACAGATCGTCCATCAATTTCTGTCCCCTGCTTTTCTTCAAAGGTTTTCTCCGCATCTGCTTCTGTCTTAAATTCAATATAAGCAATCCTCTTACTCTTCGCATTCTGGTTAACCCATATGATCTCCATGGCTTCTTCAAACACTTCTTTTAAATCATCCTCAGTGACAATGAAAGAGAGGTTTGGGGCCAAACATGTTCTTGCAGCTCGAACTTTCTTCCTGTCTCTTCCTTTTGGTTTTTCTAGTTTAATTTCATTGCCAAACACTTTTAACCCAGGAAGTTCCAGGACTTTTCTTAGGTCTTCTGCAGACTCAAAGTCAACAGAACCAAATTTCCTATTTGTACCAGTTCTGACATCCACAACAGCAAGTGCATTTCCAGCAAAAAGTTCACCGATAGCAACTTTTAATTCAGCAACAGATTTGCTAGGATTCAGGTCTCCAATGAACAGATTGAAAGGCGTAGTTGGTTCTGAACCTTCCACTTTCTGTTTCTTGGCCTCAGGAGCTTCTTTCTGTTTAGTCATTTCTTTTTTTTTCATTTTCCAGGTGCTTCTTTAACAGGCTTTTCTTCCTCCTCTTCCTCCTCCTCATCTTCATCTTCATCATCTTCATCCTCCATCCTCGTCATCCTCCTCAGCCTACCCTTGTTTTCATTTGAAGATGCTAAAGAAGCTTTAAACTCTGGTAATAAAATGGAAATTGAGGGCAACACAATCAGACTGGAGTTTCAAGGACCCAGGGGATCCCCAAATGCCAGAAGTCAGCTGTCCAAACTCTGAGGATACCACTGAAGAGTCATTAAAAGAAATCATTTGAGGGTTCTGTTCATGCAAGAATAGTCACTGATCAGGAAACTGGGTCCTTCAAAGGGTTTGGTTTTGTAGACTTTAATAGTTAAGATGATGCCAAAGCTTCTAAGGAAGCCATGGAAGATGGTGACATTGATGGAAACAAAGTTACCTTGTATTGGGCCAAGCCTAAGGGTGAAGGTGGCTTTGGTGGCAGTGGTGGGGAAAGAGGAGGATTTGGAGGACAAGGTGGAGGCAGAGGCTGGGGAGGCTTTGGAGATCCAGGAGGCTTCAGAGGAGGAGGAAGAGGAGGAGGAAGAGGAGGAGGAAGAGGAGGAGGAAGAGGAGGAGGAGGAGGAGGAGGAGGAGGAGGAGGAGACTTCAAACCACAAGGAAAGAAGACAAAGTTTGAATAATTTCTTCTGTTCTTGTCTTTCCTTCTTCCATTCAAAAGAAAGGACTCTGGGGTTCTTACTCAGTTACCTATTCAATGACAGAGCCTTCTGAGGACAATCCAAGACAGTATGCAGTCCTGTGGCCTACCTGGAATCCATATAGATGACATTTCAAGAGAGATGGCCTGTTGGTTTTGACTAAATCTTCACATAAAATTTAAAAAAAATTTAAAATTTATTTTTGTATGTGTATGAATGCACTGTCTGCATGTAGGTTTGTGCACCCGTGTCGTGCAATGCCGCGAAGTCAGAAGAGGGTCTCGGATTCCCCTGGAACTGGAGTTCTCCTGGAATTGGACTTACAGATGGTTATTAGCTGCCATGTGGGTGCTGGAGATCAAACCCGGGTCCTCTGTAAGAGCAGTTGGTGCTCTTAACCACTAGGCTATCTCTCCAGCCCCATATAAAATTTTTAAAGAGATGAGTGATGGAGCTAACCTTTAAAAAAAGGGTGGGCACTAGGACATAATTGGTATGAAGGGCAAAGAGGAAAATAGGTGGACTTTAACTGGGAGGGGGGAGCGAATAATACAGAAGGCGAAGGAGGAAGGACAGATAAAATCCACTAAAGATGCTTGAAAAAGCCAAAAGGAAATGTATTGTTTTATAAACTTACTTAAGAAGCTACATATAATGTCTAGATATGTCTATGCACATGTGTGTGTGTGTGTGTGTCTGTGTGTATGTGTGTGTGTGTGTGTGTGTGTGTGTGTGTGTTTACAGTAATAAATTCATGCCACAAGGGGTGATGGTGTCCCTCAAGAGCCATAGAATATCTAACAAAACCCCCCAGTGCTAGGCATGGACAATCTCCCTTTGAGTCATTAGGAGGGTCTGAGAGACTCCCTAAAAGATATAGACTATTGCCATTGCTCTTGGTTGCTACCTAGAGCTTGAAGCTACTACATTAGGCACAGCATAGTTTGGACATAGGACTTGGAAGAATGGCGTTGGAACTGACCTGGAAGACTCCTCCCTCAAGTTAGCTCCCATAGTATTGCTAGGTGTTGTGAAAGCTGCCAAGGGAGAAAAGAAATCAATAGTCCTACCCATCTAAGAACCACAATAATAGCCAACCCAACAAGGTATCCCCAATGGTCTTAGAAGGGCATTATTATTTTGGGGTAACCAACAGCTGTCTAATTTGATTCAAGGTCCTCTCCATAAGGGGGAATTCCTTGCTAGTAGTGTAAACCTAGACAAATACCTGTAGCTTGACAGGTCATGGACCCTAGAAGAGACAATACTGGAGTTTTCCTAAACTATAATTTCTAAATGTGTTGTAAATACCCTTATCACAGATACTCGAAGCTCCAAAGCCCTCATCAAAGAAGCTTCTTTATGCAGCCGACAGAGGCTCCTACAGAGATCACAACTAGCCCAAATGCAGAGAATAAGTGGCTATGGAGAGCCCAGCTCCAACGGGTACAAAAACGCCTCATGTAAGAGATGGCAGAAAGATTTAAAGAGCCAGAGGACCTGGATACTTTTTGATAGAAGTATTCTCTCAACAAGGTTAAGAAGCTACATGCTTTTCACCCCGAGTTGCTTTGGCTATTCGGGGTCTTTTGTTTTTCCAAATGAAATTGAGGATTCTTTTTTTCAAACCTGTGAAGAAACTCTTGGGGATTTTGATTGGGATTGCATTAAATCTGTATACAAGTTTAGGTAGAATGAACATTTTTACTATATTTATTTTCCCAATCCACGAGCATGGGAGGTTTGTCCATCTCCTGATGTCTTCTTCAATTTCCTTCTTCAGGGGTTTAAAATTTTTGTTGTAGAGGTCCTTGGTGTCTTTGGTTAGGTTTGTTCCTAGGTATTTTATTGTTTTTGAGGCTATTGTGAGTGGGAAGGTCTCCTTGTATTCCTTCTTCAGCTGCCTACTGTTGGTGTAGAGAAAGGCTACTGATTTTTCTAGGTTTATTTTGTATCCTGCCACCTTACTGAAGCTCCTAATCATTTCTAGGAGTTTCCTGTTAGAGTTCTTAGCATCCCTTAAGTAGACAATCATATCATCAGCAAAAAGGGATAGCTTGACTTCTTCTTTTCCTATTAGAACTCCTTTAATTTCCTTTTCTTGCCTTATTGCCCTAGCAAGGGATTCAAGGACTATGTTGAAAAGGAGTGGTGACAGGGGACAGCCTTGCCGAGTTCCTACCCTTAAGGGGAATGCTTCTGTCGTTTCCCCATTTAGGATGATATTGGCTGTGGGTTTTCTGTATATGGCTTTGATTACATTAAGGTATGATCCCTCCAATCCAATTCCCTCTAGGACTTTAAACATGAACGGATGCTGGATTTTCGTTCCAAAGTTGTGTCCGCATCCATTGAGATGATGGTGAGGTTTTTATCTTTCATTCCGGTTTAGATCTTGATGAACATCAATACAGGGGGATCCTACTACCAGACATCAAACGTGGACTGGACAAGGGCATAGTCATAAAGACAGCTTCGTACTGGCATAAAAAACAGGGACCATGTCTGGACCGAATGGATACAAAAATGAAGAATCACAACCTGAAAGCACATTAGCGAGAGTGTCGAGCGGCGAGTCCATATCTGATAAGGAGGCGACAAGAAGGAAGAGTGATGATGGAAAACAGAGTCTCAAAGTCAAAGTTGGTGTTTGGCAATAACTGGATTCACCACCTGTCAGAGGACATGATAAATATAAACCGCTACCTCTCACCCTGTACAAAAGTCAATTTCCAAAATGGATCCAAAAGAACCCTCAACGTTGAGGCAACCAAAAGCTCTGGAGGTGATAGAAGATGAAACTATGGCACAGACGTACAGGACGTAGGTGTAGGAAAAGACTTTATAAATAGACAGCAGCTGCACAAGAAATCAGGTTGATCAATTTGACAAAATGGAACTCATTAAAACCCAAAAACTTCTGTACATCAAAGGAAAAAAAAACAGGATGTGAGGAGAAAACCCACAGAAGGGAGGAAACCTTCAAGCAGCAGTACTATTCCGACAAAAGCACTTTAATTTCCAAGTATACAATGACCTTACTCTCATAAAAAAACACAAGACGGAAAATGAAAACAAATGAATCATTCAGAAAATGGAGCAAAGATATCAACAGAGACTTCACAGAGGCGGCTAATAAAGGAAGGGACTGAGAAACATCTTAAGAAGTTTACAACATCGCTAATAATTAAGGAAATGCAAGTTAAAACCACCTTAAGATTACATATTACTCCAGTAAGACTAACTATTATCCAGAAAACAAATGATGCCAAGTCGGGAGAGGTTGTGGGTGAAAGGGGAAACATCATCCACTTGCTGAGATGGGAATGCTAAAAACTTGTCAGCAAGTATGGAAAAACAGTCTGGAAGCACTTAGCACAGCTCGAGAATAGGATCCTGCCCATTTAGCCCCAGTCATACAACTCCTGGGTTTATACCCAAATGATTCATCCTTTTGCAGAAATACTTGCACAGCTCTATTTATTGCACTCTGTTCACAATAGCAAAACTCTGGAATGTCAACAAATCCCCTTAACTGACGAGTGGTTAGAGGAAAATGTGGTACATGTACACAATGGAAATCTATGCGAGCGGCGTATAAGGCAAGAAAGACCACACTCATGAACTTTGCAGGTAAATGGATTGGAACTAGAAGACGATTCTCATGTCTAAGTGAATGTTCACACACAGTCCCGGAACAACAAACGACAAATGGCATCTCTACTCATATAGCTGGATGCTAGTTACCAAAAACCCAGTCATAAATATTTCTTGTGGAGAGGATGCATATTAAAAAGAAACAACAACAGAACCAGCCTGCATTCCGAGAAAACTGACGAGCAATTGCACACCGGGCATAGGACGGTGGGAAAAGTGAATCGACGAGCGGACACGGGCGTATATTTGATTGGTGCTATTTAATTGACTGAGTTCAACACGTATCCAGTCTTTGCCAGACTCTGTCTAAGGGATCATGGTGTTTTAGGACTTAGTAAAAGTACAATACTGTCCATATTAAAAACATTGGCTTTAAAGGCTGAATAAAAAGGTAATGCATTGAGTTAATTTGGTGATTATACATTGCTGTTGTCCACATATGTTTTAATTAAAAACTTTAACAATTACTCGGGATGGCATACACAAATGTTCCCTAATAGATTTTGCTGTCCAGCTAATAAGTATCGCGGTAGCAATCTCTTCACTTTATTAGAGATGTACATTTAAATTACAGAAAAAAAACGTTTGTTCTCCCACAGTTATCACATTCAGTAACCACAAAACAGCATGGTGAACTTGATGAAATCTGTGGCTGTGATTCCACCCTATAGGTATATATAATACAAATGCCTTATTTTGGAACTCATGGGTCAAAATAAAACAAAAACAAAAAAAAAAGGAGATATAGATAGATACAAAACTTTTTGTCAAAAAACCTGAGCAAACAAATGTCTTACAAACGTAACTATGGGAAAGGATTTGATGTTCCAACAGGCCCAGGAGTATCCACCAACTTAATGGTCTGAGAAAGAAAATGCCAGCTTTGCAGTGCATAGGATGTACCAGCAAAGTTGCCAGGCAGAAGGATTGACTCCTCTGGGGCATTGAAGGGAAAAAATGCCTCAGATTATTGCAGAACATACAGGCCCCTCTTGGATCCTACTAGTAACATCGATTTTTAAGATTTTTAGAGAACCTCAAACGAAGCTTCTCTTCATAGGTGCTTGCATAAAGGTGTTGTAATACAAGAGAACTTTCCTACACTCCCCCCCATAGGATAAGGAGAAAAATATGTTGATGTATGAGGTCCGTTCCTCCAGCTGTAGAATTGGAGTCAGTTGTTATAGAGGCTATTCTCTCTTGTTTAAAATCGGTTAATAAAACTGGCCGTCTCTTAGATTGACTATGACACTAGAAAACTGTGAAAAGGACATTATTCTCCTATTCAGAACCAAATATACCTAAAAGTCTCCTAAGCTGCACACTTTAAGCAAAAATGTATTAATACTAGGAGCTTGTGACCATCAAACAATTGATTATTCTACAGGGAGATTGGCCAGGGGATCCAAGCCCCCACAAAATTAAAGGCATCCTTCCTCCATAAAACTGGGATACTTGAAAGAAGAGAAGCTGTAATAAGTCCCTGCTGTGCAAGACCCTGCCTATAAACAGTGGGAAGATGTATCGGAGACCGCACTTGGCAACGCATACGGACAATGTCTCTGGAATGCCAGAGAGTGTACCAAAGGCCACTAAACCAATACAAGCAATAGGAGTTCTCCTTGAAGTCAAGCAAGACTCCTCTCCTCACACCAGCTCCCTAACCTATTCTGCCTGGAAATACCTGTGTCAACAGTGCAGCCCATATGTCGTAATTATCCCAAATTTAATTGGCTATAGCTCTCTCCTTGGAGGAATACACCCCACTGGCTCATGCCACAAGAATAATAGCCATCCTATGAATGGTAGGAGATGTTCTTTAAACCACACGTAAGACGCCTGTCATATTTAACAAGAAGAAAAATGTAATTCATGGATTAAAATACCATCCAAACATCTGTTAATACCAAAGTAACCTACCAATAAACAATTAACTGTTTTAAATACATATATTACCAATTGCGAGTGCTTCATATAGGACGCAAAGGCTATATAATATACCTGTCTTAAAATTACCCTACTATATCTAATTGCAGTGTGTTCATTATAAGGATTGAATAGGTTATAGCCATGGACAAGCTGGCAACCATGAAAAAAAAACAGCCAGAAACCTGACTAGAGACCAAGACAACAGCTCCAGAGAAAGTAGACTTGTTTTGCTTCTCATCCACCTGTGCCCCTTTTCTAAGCCTAGGGAACAATCTGCGGAAGAGGGGGCGTGGTAGAATGTAAGGGCTGCGATTGGGGTGAATGGTGAAACTACAACAATATAGACTGGACACTCATTTGATCAACTTGATTGAACATACAAGCCCCCTCTGCTGGATGGTGGGACCCATGAGCTGTGTGGGTTTGGGCACAACTGCTCGCAAATTGGTTTTACATGAAGGATGCTTGTACTCACAAATTATCACTTATTGTTAAAAAAAATGAAAACAAAACAAAACAGAAAGATGCAGAAAAGTTACGGCAGAATGCATGATCTGGGATGGGTAAGGTGGGGTGGGGGGAAGGGAAGGGGATATATGCCTGAACTGAATTGGAAAATGATGTATGAAATACACAAAGCATCAATAAAAAAATAAATAAAAAAAAATGAAAGAAAAAAAAAAGAAGCTACATGCTTAAAGGTCCATAAACGAGGTGTGTGTAATGACAACACCAGTTGACAGGCCAGTGAGGATGGAGGAAATTTCACAGAGCCCAACAGAGTGTCACCTCCAGATGACCTACAGGCAATCAATGGCTGCTGGAAGAAGGATAATAAATTTCACCCAAAGATGAGTATCCTGACTGATAGAAAGCTATAAACATAAGAACATATGTCCAACACTAAATGAATCAGTAGGATACATAAATATATGCATAGATATGCATATATATTGTATTTATGTAACTATAATAATTATAAAGAAAAAGTTGTGGATTTAATTTTTTAAATTAATTTTATTTATTTCTGTATGTGTATGAATGTACTGTCTGCATGCAAGTTTGTGCACCCGTGTCGTGCAATGCCGCAGAGGTCAGAAGAGGGTGTTGGATTCCCTTGGAACTGGAATTCTCCTGGAATTGGAGTTTCAGACGGTTCTTGGCTGCCATGTGGGTGCTGGGGATTGAACCCGGGTCCTCTGTAAGAGTGGTCGGCGCTCTTAACCGCTAGGCCATCTCTCCAGCCCCTGTTTCTGATTTTTTTAATGTAAGCACTAAGAGCTATAAACTTCCCTCTTAGGACTGTTTTTAAGGTGTCCCAGAGGTTTTTTGTGTTGTATTCTCATTTTCATTTAATTCCAGGAATTTATTTATTTATTTATTGACCCTTTCATCATTCAGGAGTGTGTTGTTTAATGTAGTTACTAGAGCTTCTTTTGCTGTTGATTATAAGCTTTATTGCACTGTGGTCTGATAGAATGAATTGAATTATTTCAATTATTTTGTATTTGTAAAAAATTGTTTTGTGCTCTATAATGGGTCAGTTTTAAAGAAACTGGCATGGGCTGATAAGTGGAAAGTTTTTTTTTTGTTCATTTGGTCTTGTTTGGAATATACTATAGATACTATAGATATGTGTTAGGTCCATTTCATGTTTATTCTTTGTGCAGTTGATCTGTCTGTTGAAGATAGTGGAGTACTAAAGTCACTTAGTATTATGGAATTGGGGCTAATCTGTGTTTTATAGTCCTAGAGTACTGTTTTTAGGAAGTTGGTTCCACCAGAGTTTGGTGCATGGTTGTAATATCTTCTTGATCAGTTGTTCTTCTGATTAGAATGAAGTGACCCTCTTTATCTCTTCTGATTAGTTCTAACTTGAAGTCTATTTGTCAGATAATATAATTGAAACACCTGTTTGCTTCTTAGAGCCATTTGCTCTTCTGGTGTTCATAATTTGCATTGAAAAGTCAGATGTAATTCTGATGAGCTTTCCATTATATGTATTTGGCCACTAGATGGGCAGCCATGGGACATGAATGGATTAACGTGGAACTGAAAAAAGACCACAGGACTTGTGTGGTTTCTTTACTTTTATTTCTTCATCCACGTCCAAGTGCTAGAAGCATAGTGAACTCTGCTTTTATATACTGATTAAAGTTACAGCAGAATATTTATAGAACACTAAATAATAATGTGGCCAGAATTTAGTAGTTCCCTAAAACAAGAGCAAGGTAATATTATGACTATAGAGATAATGCTTTCTTGGGAGAACAAAGTGTCTTCCGAGAAACACGGGGAGTACTGGCATTCTGGAGATAGCTCTTTAGCAAGCAAGCATGTATTAGCTTTCTCATGAGACAAGGCTCTCCAGGCATACATACCCAAAGCTATAGTTTAATTTACCAAACATATTTTTAATAAAGTTTTATTTATTTTATTTATTTATGTGTATGAATGTACTGTCTGCATGTAGGTTTGTGCACCTGTGTCATGCAATGCCTTGGAGGTCAGAAGAGGGGCTGGAGAGATGGCCTAGCATTTAAGAGTGCCAACTGCTCTTGCAGAGGACCCGGGTTTGATCCCCAGCACCCATATGGCAGCTAAGAACTGTCTGTAACTCCAAACATATTTTTAAAGTCATAGGAACTTTCACAGTCCCTTTGCTTGTTTTTCTAGTTCCTCAAAAAGAGCACAGGCTGATGCTGAAGCCAATGTTTGGTGTACAGCCTGAATAATGATTTGAAACAATAGAAGTCCACAAACAAGAAGCAGGATAATAGCCTCTATAGGATCAAGAAAACCTACAGGCCAGTATAACCACAAAGGCCATTGAATAGAGCTCGTTGAAATTTTAGCAATCTCATCCTTGAGATATTGTACTTGTTGTTTAATTTGATTAGAGTAATTAGAAATATTCAAGCAATACAAGTCAGGAAACCACAGCCCAAGTTTTCTTGGAAAAGTAGATGTCCATGGTGGTATGGTTTTGTAGCACAGTAATTCAAAGCTCTCCCAGCTCCTGACAGATCTCCCCCAGGATCCAAGCAGTGATACTGGTGGTCTTACTGAGGACCCAGGACACTTACAATTTCTTTACGTATGCCTGTAACAAGTCCAGGAATGAGGAGAAGTAAGACTGATATAGTTACAGCAGTAGGAATAAGCAGCTGAAGATTAGTATTTCAATCTGATAGAAGAGAGTACAGAGACCTGGTAGTCTTATCTTTTAAAGTTAACAGTACTGGGGTAATTTGTCCAAGTCCATATGTCCCAACATATCAAGTAGATAAAGTCCAATAGGTGTGGTTAAAACTAGTGTTACAATAAGATGCAAGCAAAGTACAATTAAAGCAAAGACAATGAGAGAACAAAAGTAAAGGTGATGGACAAATAGAGGCTTTTGAGAAATATTTATCCTGTGTGTCAATACTATACTTTACAGTATTTTACCAAATAAGATGAGTCACTCCTAGCCTCATTAAGTCTCTCAAGGAGACCAGGAATAGGTGGATCCACCTATATACAAAGAGCAGTTCTTCTGCACCCCATTTTGAGTCAAATGCAAGCACATATTGGAATCTAGCCCTTTACAGACAATACGTTTTACCAGAGAAATTGTGACAATAGCAGCTCTGTAAATGATATCTAGGTTTCTCTTCTTTATCTTAACACACAAACAGAAATTATATATATATATATATATATATATATATATATATGATTATATGTCTACTCTCTAAAGAATCCTTGAAGATCTGAAGTCAGTATTATTTCTAGCTGAGTGATTGATCAGAAACATTCTGCCAACCTCTCAAACCATCATTTGCCAGACTGAAACCTCTTTTCCATATTTGTACTGAACAACAGACCCTAAAGGATAGACACAATTCACTTGACACTCCCTGCTCCTGCAGAGACACAGACATATCCCTACTCCACATCTTAACATATCCAGGTAGCCACAAATCATGGGCAGACTACTTATCCCACACCAACGCTGGAAATTGGACTGACCTTGCAGTTCCTGCACCCAGTGACATTCCCCAGCCCTGGTTCTGTCTTCTGCTAAAATTTCAAAATTTAAAGTGTACGAAGCTCTAGATAACCTGTTCTGCAGTGTCTAGAATGCTTAATATTATCCCTATTTTGTTTTTGTAAATGTTGTTTAAAGTAGCATGTTTTTATTCCATGATCACTTGTCCTATGGAATTATAAGGTATACCTATTTTATGAACTATGTCAAAGGAAACAAAAAAGCATTGCAAGCTGCACTCATGATAAGTAGGTGTATTATCAGTTTTAATCATTTTTGGTATATCTACAATAGCGAATGCCCATAACAAATGATCAGTTATATGTATTATTATTATTATTATTATTATTAGTAGTAGTAGTAGTAGTAGTAGTAATAGTAGTAGTATTTTGAAAGTGTTGTGGTCCAGGAGGCTGAAGAGTAAATATCCACAGTAACATGAACATATTTAATATAAATTAAATATTAGTACTATTAGTAGTAGTAGTAGTATTTTGAAAGTGTTGTGGTCCAGGAGGTTGAAGAGTAACTATCCACAGTAACATGAACATATTTAAAACATCCAAATCAGGAACAATAGTAACATCTGTTTGTCATATCATTTGAGGAGAAGCCACCCCCAGATTAACACCTAGAGGCAAAGTGGAAGAAGCATAGTTAGAACTTTGATCACAATCAAAGACAATTTCCTGTGCTAGAGATAGTGGGATGTAGAAATACCTCAGTAAAAATGAAGCAGGCACATGGGTCACAGAATGTCATTGATAGGCTTCAGAGGGAACTTGGACAGATGCCACTGAAAGACTAACTTGTAAGTTTCTTGTAGACAATGGCCCAGGTGAAGATGAATATGCTCAAATGTGGGTGACATAGGATTGCATTTTGAACCTGTAAAAAGAGCTGTTAAATCAGTTTAGTGTCATAAAGTACAATAGTTTCTATTTCCAGTATTGAAATTATATGAGCAGTATAGGCAGAGTGAGAAACAATGCTCACAGTATTATGAGTACTTCTGTGGACAAGAAATATGACATATAATTTATTTTGTTGAACAGAATTAAATGGGGTACTAAGAACTTTAGAAGTGGGGCCTGTATAGGCAACCTTTGTAGGCGAGGCATCAGTAAAATATGTAGGTGCAGAATGTACCCGGACAGATGACTCATGACAGTTAAGGGCATTTTGATATTTTCTATAGTTGCCTGAAACTTTGTTAACCTTGGAAGGCAAGGAGCAAAATATTGTTCCGACAAGTCCTGCTTATCAGATTAGTATAGGCCTCCAAGTATTGTTATTAATCATCCTAGAAGGTTAACACGAGCCAGGTATATTTAATTACTGTGTAACATGTAAAGCTTGAACAAAATCTTTAAGCCAAAAATCTTTATAATTGTTAACAAGAACTAATTTAAATAAAGTTGACTGAACCTTAGAAATTTTAAGAAGGATGTTCTATTACAAACAAATGTAGTCTCTTTTCATAACCAGCCTCCCGTTTATTATTTATGGTTTAACAGAAGGAAGGAGGGGAATTACATTACAAACCTATAGGCAGGAAAATCATTTGATTAAGATCCCAAAGAAGCTCACTAAAATAGTTGTTTTCTTCTGAACTATGTCTGGTACAAGGAAGCAAAATTTAATTCCTCTTGAGCCAAATTATCCTGTTATGAGAAAGAAAAGCACCCTGTGTTCTAACAACAACCTAAAGCATATTTCATAAGTATTGTAACAAATTTCAAAAGCGACACATGCAAAATGTAGAGAAACACAAAGCACATTTGTCAGTAGTTAAAAAGGAATCTTAATATTTGCTTGCTTCTATCAAATCTGAGGCTGTAACTGGATATGTGGTACAGACCAGAGTAGTGGACAGAAAGTTTTCAATTAATCATTTAATTAATTAATTTTTACATTTATTTTATTTCTGTTGAAATAGCAGTTATAATAATAACAACACAATATCTCTATAGTCGGCTGCCAGGGGCACAGTGTTTATTTTTAGTAAATTAACTTATTTTTAGCCCCTCTTTTTGTTGAATATTATCCCAATAGAGAGTAATAGGCAAGTAATACTTTGTTCCAGTTACAGAGAAGGTCACAGTAACTGGAAGTTATTTCCAAGGATATTAGCTAAAGGGAGAAAACTGATAATTAACGATTTTTTAATGTTTCCCCTTAGAAAGAGCTGCACAACTGTAAACTCATTTGTAGACCATCCCAGACAATGGTCTATTTGCTGGGAACAAAGGTGTTACATCATTATGGTTCTCAAAAAATTTTCAGTGAGTTTTTGTCCCCCCCTACACACATATACTTGTTTTCTAAAGTGTCTCAGAAGACTCAGTCTTTAATAGACATACTTAGACCTTTATCATTTGTTCAGACATTTTTATTATCTCTCCTTTTATGGAAACATCCAGTCATATAAATATTTATTCATAGATCTTTTTTATGGAAATATCTCAATTTCTTTAAAAATTTTTTTATTAATTTTTATTTATTTATGTATGTGTATGAATGTACTGTCTGCATGCAAGTCTGTGCACCCATGTCGTGCAACGCCACGGAGTTCAGAAGAGGGTCTCGGATTCCCCTGGAACTGGAGTTCTCCTGGAATTGGAGCCTCAGACGGTTCTCANACGGAGTTCAGAAGAGGGTCTCGGATTCCCCTGGAACTGGAGTTCTCCTGGAATTGGAGCCTCAGACGGTTCTCAGCCGCCATGTGGGTGCTGGGGATCGAACCCGGGTCCTCTGCAAGAGCGGTCGGCACTCTTAACCGCTAGGCCATCTCTCCAGCCCCGGAAATATCTCAATTTCTATATCCTTTGACATTTCCTTTCGTCTTTTTCTTATTTTTTTATTTGACCAGTAAGTACACATAGGCAATAAACATAAGTAGTGTATATATAAACCAAATTAGTTAATATCCGAGTCTAGTTTTTGTGCAACCCAGGGTCCCTAAGTCGAGTTGAAGAGGTTTGATTATACAAACATGTTGATCAAATAAAAAGAAAAGAAAAAAAATCCAGTGTGTTTCTGCTGTGATCTCACAATTCATCCCTCCTCCTTGGCCCTTACAATTTGATGCACCAACCTGTTCTGTGAGAGTCCCTGGGATTTGGAGGGAAGGGTGAGAGAGAGTGGGAAATAAAAGATCCATTTTTTTTATTTATTTATGTGTATGAATGTATTGTCTGCATGTAGGTTTGTGCACCCGTGTCGTGCAATGCCGCAGAGGTCAGAAGAGGGTGTCAGATTCCCCTGGAACTGGAGTTCTCCTGGAATTGGAGTTACAGACAGTTCTTGGCCGCCATGTGGGTGCTGGGGATCGAACCCAGGTCCTCTGTAAGAGCAGTCTGCGCTCTTAACTGCTAGGCCATCTCTCCAGCCCCAAAAGATCCATTTTTTTAAAGTGACATGTCAAACTCTTGGGACTGTTCAAATTCTGTTTGCAATAGACTGTTGGGTCATTTAAGAATCTCCTTTTAATTCTAGTAATAAAGCACTAATTATAACAAATATTAAAGGTTATAACAAGTTACTCTATGGGCACAGACACATATGCTTGGATAATATTTTGGTTGGGGCATTATAACTCTTTGACAAAGGGATGCCAATAGCCTTCTTTTTAAATTTTATTTATTTCTTTTATGTGTATGAATGTACTGTCTGCATGCAGGTCTGTGCACCCATGTTGTGTAATGCTGTGGAGGTCAGAAGAGGGCGTCAGATCCCCCTGAAACTGGAGTCAAAGATGGTTCTCAGTCGCCATGTGTATGCTGGGACTAGAACCCTGGTCCTTTGCAAAAGCAGTTGGCCATCTTTCCAGCACCCGCCAATAGCTTTCTAATGTGTACAATAGTGTCTCCTGACATTACGAAGGACTAAGGCTACAGTGTCAGCTGTGTGTCATATCCTGCCAGGGAATGGGGCATAGAGCAAATTGGGATTTTTTTTCTCTTTCTAAGTGTACATTTATTAGGCTGCCACTATTGCACTACATCTTCTTTGGCATGTAAAAGTGTAGCATAAGAAGTCTGTAGTAAAACTTCAGAGACCATTTAATTCCAGGAGTTTGCATAGTGCTGACACCATGAAGATCAGCCATTGATTTGCAGTGCAGGGTCTCAGCAAATATTTTTTTCCATTCTCATATCACACCATATTTTCAGCAATAGGGTCTTACTGCCCATTTTTTTTAATGTATGCCCAAAGTTATAGGCTAATGGCCTTTGTTTGGTGGGCTTTTAAAGCCTCTCTGTCCTACAGCTCCTGGTAGGGCAGCCCAGAGCTGGCACTGAAGCCTTTGTTTACTAATGCTTTTTATTTAACTGTAGGGAAAACTTGCATCATAGATGGAGGAGGCAAATTCCTTCTCCCTCTGTTTTCGTAATTGTCAGTAAAATCAGAGCAACTTCTCTTGTTTCCTAGACCCCTAAATCCTTATTTATAGTTTTCCAGAAGGGAGGAGTTGTATCACATACCTATAAACAGTAACCCAGCTGAAGGGGTTTACCACACCCTTTCAGACCGTCTCCCTCTGGACTGCATACCACTGGTTCAATGAGGTAGAACCCAGCGTTTCCTGAGCCAAATTATCATGTTATGTGGAAAAGAAATGTCAGAATTGTCACTTGCATAATACAGGGAAACATGGAGAACATTTTGCACTGTCCATTTAATCTAATAGGTGTTACTGGGATTTCAGTATAAGTTAGGAGTGGATTGAAAATTAACAATTCTGTATCCTTAATTAGTTTAGACATGTTACTATTTTCTATTGTGGAGATAGCCAACCATTTTAATCTTATACAGGAGGCTTTTAGTTAATGCTGTGAGACTTAGTAACATGTCCTGAGAGATTTGCCCCTAGTTATTATAATTTATGAAGTATTCAATATTTATACCCATATATAGATGGGCCAGCAATTTTCAATATACCACTATAAAGTATAAACTTTGAAATGTCCTTATACGTCTTGGGATAGGTTCTAGATGATCAAATCTCTCCAGAAGTTCAGAGATGTTTTACATGGGTTTGGAAAAACCTGTCTGTTCACGCCAAAGATGTTTTACTTAATGATCAAATGTCTTACATATAAAATGCAACTAAACTGGCTGTGGTGGCACATGCCTGTAATCCCATCACTTGGGAGGCAGAGGCAGGTGGACCTCTGTGAGTTCAAGGCCAGCCTGGTTACATGGTGAGTTCCAGGATAGCTGGGGCTACAGGGAGACCCTGTCTCAACCCCCACCCCCCAAAAAGAAACTAAATGTCAAAATGAATAGCTCCCTGGAGCAGAAATAATCATTCCTTTGAATTAACTACTATTGTTGAGGATCAAGAACCCTACTGTGGTTTAACAGTCTTAGCCCACATAACCATTTATCAGCAAGTAGAATACCAAAAACTATGCCTCAGGTTTCAAAGGAATGTAACCAGTAAGTAGGAAGAGGCCATATGTAGTTAGTAGAATATTGAAATATTATTATATCTTTGTGATTTCATTAGTTTTTTAAAATTTTATTTATTTTTTTTGTCTGTGTGTAGGTTTGTGCACCCGTGTCATTCAATGCTGTGGACGTCAGAAGAGGGCATCGGATTCCCCTGGAACTGGAGTTAAAGATGGTTCTCAGCTGCCATGTGGGTGCTGGGGATCGAACCCAGGCCCTCTGCAAGAGCAGTCGGCACTCTTAACCGCTAGGCCATCTCTCCAGCCCACCATTAGTTATTTTTAATACAGACATTGTGTACTATGATAGAAGTAGCAACGACTTGTTGAATTTGGTTCATCCCTTAACTGTTCTCATCTTTACAATATCTTAAATCTTGATTTGAAAAAATATATATTTTATATATCTATGACAATAACAATTATTTTGATGCTATCTTTATTGACCAGTTACTCAATTTAATTTACATATACAGATTTGGTGTTAGAAACAACAAATAAGGGACAACATATGCCCTTTGTTTTTATGAGACTGTGTCATCTCAGTCAGCATAACAGCTTCCAGTTCCATCCATTTACCTACAAAATTCATGAAGCCATCCCTTTTCATTGCTGCATAGAACTCCATTATAGTAAATATACCACATCTTCATTATCCACTCATCAGAGGGACACATGGATTGCTTCTAGCTCTTTGCTATTGTGAAAAGAGCAGCAATAAACACAGCTGTGCACGTGTCTCTTCTATAGGATGCAACCTTTATACCTAGGAGTGGTAGAACTGGGTCAAATGGTAGGTTCATTTTTAATCTTTTAAGTGTTCTCCACACTGCACAAGTTTGCAATCCCACCAGCAATGAATAAGTGTTCCCCTTTCTCCACACCCTCTCCAACTATTAGTGTCATTTGTTTTCTTGATCATAGCTAATCTTACTGTAGAAAATGAAATCTTAATATGGTTTTGATTTGCATTTCCTTAATTACTAAGGAAGTTGAACAGTTTGTTGTTGTTGTTGTTTTATGGGTTTTTTTTTTTTTTTGTCTTTTCTAGACAGGGTCTCCCTGAAGCCCCAGCTGTCCTGGAACTCACTCTGTAGACCAGGCTGGCCTTGAACTCACAAAGATTGGCTTGCCTCTACCTTCTGAGTGCTAGGATTAAAGGCATGTGCCACTATGCCCAGCTGGAAGTTGAACAGTTTTAAGGTGTTTCTTAGCCATCTTAAGTTCTTCTGTTGAGAAGTCTATTCAGATATTTATCCCATCTTATAATTGGATCATTTATTTTCTTGGACCTTTGTTTTTTGAGTAGTTTATATATTCTGGGTGTTAAACCTCTGTCATATGTATCACTGGTAAAGATTTTCTCTCACTCTATAGTTTCTCTTTTAATTGTTGTGCTTTTTTTTTTTTTTTTTTTTTTTTTGCTGTAAAGAAACCTTTTTGTTTAATAAGTCCCACTTGTTGATCGTGTTACTTAGATCCTGTGGAACTGCTGTCTGATTTAGAAAGTGTTTTTCTGTGCCTATATGTTGTAGGTTACTGCCTATATTATCTTATTTATTTATATTTTATGTGTATGAGTGTACTGTTTGCATGTAGGTTTGTGCACCTGTGTCGTGCAATGCCGCGGAGGTCAGAAGAGGGTGTCCGGTTCCCCTGGAACTTGAGTTAAACATGGTTCTTAGCCACCATGTGGGTGCTGGGAATCAAACCTTGGTCCTCTGCAAGAGCAGTTGGTGTTCTTAACCGCTGATCCATCTCTCCAGCCCCTATATTATCTTTTAATACATTCAGAGTTTCAGGTTTCACATTGAGGTCTTTGATCCATTTAGAGTTGAATTTTCTGCAGGCGAAAGTAGGGGTTTAGTTTCTTTCTTCTTACAAGTGGTGATCCAGTTTTGCCAGCTCAATTTGCTGAAGCTGCTACCCTTCCTCCTTTGCGTGTTTTGGCTCCTTTGTCACATATGAGATTGCTGAAATTGTATGTACTCAGGTTTGGTTCTTCAATTTTATTCCATTGATCTACGGGTCTATTTTATTCCAGTATCACACTGTTTTTATAACTATATCGTCGTTGTAGGGTTGGAAAATCTGGGTATAGAATTCCCCCTGCATTCTTTCTTTTTGCTTCAGGGTTGCTTTGGCTATCGAGGGGGTATTTTGTTTTCCATAAGAATTTTAGAATTTTTTTTCTCTAATTCTGTGAAAAAAGCCATGATGGATTTGATTGTGATTGCATTCAATGTCTAGATTAATATCCGTGGGAAGGAGGGCCATTTTAGTTAAGTCTAATTCTTCAAATCCATGAACTGGAGATCCTTCCACTTCTAAGGTCTTCAATCTCTTCACTCTTCCCTTCTTCAAAGATTTTAAGTTTTCAAAAACCTATGGTGGTGGCACATGTCTTTACTCCAGCACTTGGAGTTACATCCTAGCACTGTGATAGGCAAAGCCAGCCTGTCTAAGAGTGAGTCCCAGCAGCTGGGGTAATGGAGACCCTGTCTCAAAAAAAAAAAAAAAAAAAAAGACAAAAAAAAAAGAAAGAAAAAAGATTTAAAGTTTTCATTGTAAAGATCTTTAATATCTTTGGTCAAGTTTATTCTGAGATATTTTATTATTTTTTGAGATTATTGTAGATGGAAGGGTTTCCACATACTCCTTCAATTGTTTGTTGTTGAAGTATAGGAAGGTTACTAAATTTTTTGTAGATTAATTTTGTAATCTGCAACTTTACTGAAACTGTTAATCACTTCTAGGAATTTTCTAGTGGAATTTTTGGGATCTTTTAGGTATAATATCATGTCATCTTCAAAAAGGTATAGTTTGACCACCTCTTTTCTGATTAGTATTCTTTTAACCTCCTTCTCTTGTCTTATTGCTCTAGCAAGAGTTTCAAGCACTGTATTATCTATCTATCTATCTATCTATCTATCTATCTATCTATCTATCTATCTATCTATCTATCTATCTATCTATCATCTATCTATCATCTATCTATCTATCAATCATCTATTTATTTATTGAGGCAGGATCTCTCTATAGCCCCAGCTGGCCTGGAACTCACTCTGTAGACCAGGCTGTCCTTGAACTCACAAAGATCTGCCTGCCTCTACCTCCCAAATGCTAGGATTAAAGGCATGCACCACCACATCTGGCACAAGCACTATATTAAAAAGGAGGGGAGATAGTGGGCAACCTTGTCTGGTTCCTGACTTTAAGGGGAATGCTTGTAGTTTTTCTCCATTTAAGATGATGTTGGCTGTGGGTTCCTTATATATAGCTTTAATTTTGTTGAGGAATGTCCCCTCCAGTCCAATTCCATCTAGGACTTTAGATATAAATACATGTTGTATTTTATAAAAAGCCCTTTCTGCATCAATTGAGATGGTTTTATCTTTGAGTCCATTTATATAACTCATAACATTAATTGATTTACATATGTTGAACCATTCCTGCATTTTTGGAATGAAAACCTACTTGAGCATGGTGAATAACCTTTTTGATGTGTACCTGTATGTGATTTGCAAGGATTTTGTTGAAAGTGTTTACATCTATATTCATTAAGGATATGGGTATATAGTTTTCTTTTTTGCTTGTATCTTTTCTGGTTTTGAAAGTTATGCTGGCTTCAGAGAAGGAATTTGGGAGGCTACCCTCTGCTTAAGTAATCTTGGTTGTAGGTCCTCTTTAAATGTCTGATAAAATTCTGCTGTAAATCCATCCTGGCCTGGGCTTTTTTTAGTTGGGAGGTTTTGTATTACTGATTCAATTTCTTCATATGTTATGGGTCTGTTTAAACAGTTGACCTCTCCTTGGTTGAGCTTTGGTGAGTCCCACGATTTCAGATATTCATCCATTTCATTTAGGTTAACAAATTTAGCAGAATATAGATGTTTAAAGTATTCTGGCATAATGTTCTAGATCTTTTTATTATCTGTTGTAATGTTTCCCTTTTCATATATAATTTTATTAATTTTGAATTGTTCTTTCTTTTGGTCAGCTGGGCTAGGGGTCTATCTTGTTTATCCTTTCAAAGAACAAGGTCTTAGATTCAGTGATTCTTTGCATTTTTTGTTTGTTTGTTTCTTTTTCATTAATCTCTGCTCTGATTTTTGTTATTTCTTCTTGTCTTTTAGGCTTGGAAATCATCTATTTTTGTCTTTCAAGTGTTTTGCATTGCAACGTTAAGTCCTTTATTTGTGCTCTTTCTTTCTTTCTTTCTTTCTTTTTTTTTTTTTTTAAATGTTGGCACTTAGAGCTATAAATTTCCCTCTTAGGACTGCTTTTAAAGTGTCCCAGAGGTTTTGTTGTGTTACATTGTTGAATTCCAGGAATACTTTTATTTCTTTCATAGTTACTCCCTTGACCCACTCATTGTTCAGGAGTGTGTTGTTTAAGCTCCATGAGTCCCTGTATTTAGTAGGACTTCTTTTGGTGTTGATATTAAGCTTTATTGCATTATGGTCTGATAGAACACATGGAATTATTTAAATTTTTTTGTATTTGTTGATATTTGTTCTGTCCCAGTATTTGGAGAAGGTTCCATGAGGTGCTGAATAGAAAGTACATTCTTTGGTATTCGGTTAGAATACTCGGTAGATGTCCGTTAGATCCACTTGGTGTATTGTATTGTTCAGTTCTGATGTCCCTATATTTATTCTTTTCCCAGTTGATCTGTCTAATGGACACAGTGAAGTATTGAAGTCACCCACTACTAGTGTGCTAGAGTCAATCTGTGCCTTAAAGTTCTGTAAAATTGTGTTTATGAAGTTTGGTGCACCTGAGTTTGGTGTGATATCTTCTTGGTTAATTGTTCCTTTAATAAGAATAAATGTGATATCTTCTTGGTTAATTGTTCCTTTGATAAGAATAAATGTGATATCTTCTTGGTTAATTGTTCCTTTGATAAGAATGAAATGACCCTCTTCATCCCTTCTGATTAGTTTTAGTTTGAAGTCTATTTTATCTGATATTAGAATAGCGACTCCTGCTTTTTTCTTAGTGCCATTTGCTAGTATTTTTTTCCATCCTTTCACCTTGAGATAATGCCTATCTTGAAAGTTGAGATGAGTTTCTTGCAGACAACAAAAAGATGGGTTTTGTTTCTTAATTCATACTACCAGTTTATGTCTCTTTTTTTCAGCTTTTTTTTATTGTTATTAAACTTTTTCCAATGGAATCTAGAGTTGCTTCCCTTTCCATGTCCCCTACCCCACCCGAGTCCCTGCACTCTGCTCTGCATGTCCTGCATCATTTTCTGAGTCTTTCCAGAGATTTTTTCCCTTTCAGTTCTTTTGTCGTTGTTCTCTCCAACTTGTATTGCTATAGTATATATACATATATACATAGTTATATATATATATACATAAATATATACATATATACACATATAACTTGAATTGGAGGACTTTTTTTTTCATAAAAGATTTCATGTTTTCCTTAAGGAGGTGCTCAAAGGTTTCTCCTTGGCAATCCCAAACAACCATCAGTCCTACACTTTTGCTTCACATTGGGGTCTTTCCCACCCATGGTCCCCCAAATGAAGTCCAGTAAGCATTCATCCTTTCTTGATACCCCTGTACTGGCCTCCATGATGCAGCCCAGGTAGTCCAATAATGGCAGTCTATATTCTGACGAGGCTGTTTAGTCCACAAGATGGGTATCTCAGTAGTCCCCTTCTGGCATTGAAGGTTTGGATGATTCTTGGAGAGACATGAGTCCTCAATCCATATTAGGAGGTTAAAAAACTGTGTCTTGGGGTGGAGAGATGGCATAGCAGTTAAGAGCGAGACTGCTCTTGCAGAGGACCCGGGTTCGGTCTCCAGCACCCACATGGCGGCTGAGAACCATCTGTAATTCCAATTCCAGGAGAACTCCAGTTCCAGGGGAGTCTGACACCCTCTTCTGACATCCGCGGCATTGCATGACACGGGTGCACAAACCTACATGCAGACAGTACATTCATACGCATAAAATAAATAAATAAATTAATTAAAAAAAATCTGTGTCTCATGTCTTTGAGGAATGACAAAAGCAGTGGCAGCCACAGAGGAGATGCACTTGCCACTAAGAATTGGAAATAGGTCAAACAACAGTACTCTCTCATTATTCTTTTTGTCTTTTTACTAAGATCTCAAGTTCTATGTCTGCAGTACAGTTTCTCTGGTCTTACTGATTATTTGTATCTGGTTGTACTTTCCTTTTGGATGCTTAAGGCCACACAGTTATCCCAGATTAACCAAGGTTTTTGTTTTCTCAAGGTCAGTTGAGGATATGATCCTCAGGGGTCTCTTGGGGTTTTTTTGGTGGGGCGGGGAGTGCCTTGCTCCCTTCAGCTTTTCATTTACCAGTTCCATCCACTCAAGAACAAAATCAGGTCTTGCTAGACCAGGCTTCCTTTTCTGAAGCATGAGCAGACTTTCCTCTTTATAGACTGGACACTGGCTGAAGTCCCATTAGTGGCTCTCCAAGACCTCCCTGAACAGGAAGACTGGTGACCCACATTTGTAGGACATTTCAAGAGATGCCCCCATTTAATTGGAGAATTCAGTCCATTGATATTTAAAGTTATTATTGAGAGATTTATATTACTTCCAATCATTTTGATTTCTGGGGCATTTTTGCCCTAGGCTTTTATTTCCATAGTAGTAGTATCATTTGTTTTCTGTTGCTGATTGTTATAGTCATCCCTACCCTCCACTCTTTGTATTGCTTCAAATAGTCTCTGAAGGGATGGCTTTCTGGATAAGAATTCTTTCAGCTTATTTATGTCATGGAAGATTTTCCTTTCTCCTTCAATTATAATAGATATTTTTGCTGGATAAAGTATTCTGGGTTGACATCTAAAGTCATTTAGAATTGGGAATATTTTAGACCAAGCTCTTCTGGCTTTCATTATTTGCAATGAAAAATTAGCTGTAATTGTGATAGGTTTTCCTTATAAGTGACTTGTGTTTTTTTCTTTTGTCACCCTCAGTATCCTCTCTTTCCTTTGAACATCTAGTGTTTTTAGTATGATATGGTGTGGGGAATTTCTTTTCTGGTTCTGTCTCCTTGCTGTTCTATATGCTTCTTGTATTGGTATAGGTATCTCTTTAATTTGGGAAAATTATCCTCTACAATTCTTTTAAAAAAAATCTGAGCAATAACGTTATCCCATGAATCTTCTTCCTCTTCTCTTCCTATAATTTATAAGTTTGGTCTTTTCATAGTATCCCACAGTTCCTAGTTATTCCATTCTTGTGGTTTTTTAAAAAATTTTCATTATCTTTCCTTGATTGATCCCGTTCTTTCGTGTTGTCTTCTGGTCTTGCTATCCTATTTTCTACTTCATTCATTCTGTTACTAAGACTTTCTTCCATCCTTTCCAAGTGGTTTGTGGAGTGTTGCACTTCTTTTTGCATTTCAACTTGAATTTTCTCAATGTTTCTATGTCTTTTGTAATTTCATTCTGAAGTTTATCATTGTATTCTTTTAATTTATCCCTATCTTCTTTTAGGTCTTTCATTTCTTTGTATATGTATTCTTTAAATTCTTTGATTTCGGGGCTGGAGAGATGGCCTAGCAGTTAAGAGCGCCGTCTGCTCTTGCAGAGGACCCGGGTTCGATCCCCAGCACCCACATGGCGGCTGAAAACCGTCTTTGACTCCAGTCCCAGGGGAATCCGACGCCCTCTTCTGACCTCCGCGGCACTGCACGACACGGGTGCACAGACCTACATGCAGACAGTACATTCATACACATACAAAAATAAATAAAAATTAAAAAAAAATAAATTCTTTGATTTCTTTTTCTAAAACTTTTTTTTTTTTTAGTCTTCCAGGTGACCTGGAACTCACTCTGTAGATCAGGCTGGCCTTGAACTCACAAAGATCAGCCTGCCTCTGCCTCCCAAGTGCTAGGATTAAAGGCATGTGCCACCATGCCCTGCCTTCTTTGATTTCTTTAATTGTGTTTATAATGGTTCTTTTAAGATCTACGTCTTGAGTTACATCTAAGGAGTCTTCATTATAGGATTTTTCAGTAGAAGTGGTAGTGTTTGGTGGAGGTTTATCATTTGGATTTTTCATATTATTGGTTTTGTGTTGTGCTTTAGGCATTTGGTTTTTTTTTTGTTGTTGTTGTTGTTGTTGGTTGTGATTCTGGTGTGGAGTTTAGATGTTTCTTTGGTGAGATGAAGGCTGATTTTGCTTATATTCTTCAGGTGTTTTGTTGACTTCTTTTTTAAAATTAATTAATTAATTTTTATGTGTATGAGTGTACTGTTTGCATGTAGGTTGGTGCACCCATGTTGGGCAATGCCTCGGAGGTTAGATGAGGACCTTGGATTCCCCTGGAACTGGAGTTGAAGGAGGTTCTTAGCCACCATGTGGGTGCTGGGAATCAAACCCAGGTCCTCTACAAGAGCAGTTGGTGCTCTTAACCACTGAGCCATCTCTCCAGCCCCTGACTTCTTAATTAACATATAGAATGGGTAGTTTAGGTCTGGAGGGGTCTCACCTCTATCCTAAGACTGGACAGATCAGCACCCCTCACCCAGCTAGCAAACAGCTCCCTTGATGTTGGAGCTATGCATCATGCAAGCCAGCCCAACCCCCCAGGCCCATGGAACCCGCACTCTGAGGGCCCCAGGTGCTCCTGGTCTTGTGGGTGGGAAGATCACCACACACCCCACTGCTATGCAGTTTGAGTCCCCCTTGCCAAAGTGGGGCGAGTCCTAGTCACCCATCTGGAGAGATGGACTCAAAAACCACCACATGCCACCCCCCGTCCACCCACCAGCCCTCCAGGGCCAGCCACCAAGGTCTATATTTGGGTCCAGTGGGAGGGAGGGCCAGGCCATGCTGGGGTTATCTCTGCTGTCTCTCCTTTCACCTTTTTATACCATGAGACATAATAACATTCATAAATAAAATTTTCACCTGCTATGAGAATATACTTTTGGTGGAGCACTAAATACTTAGTTTCCCCCTTATTGTTTTTGACAATAATTATGGTTTAATTATAACATTTTAAGAGTATATATTTTTAGCTTTTACTTGAAGATTTTAAAAAAAGCTCACCTTTTAAGATATTGTAAGCACAGTCCATTATCAACAACTCTGTTCTTTTTTTTAAATTTAGCATTTTGGTTTTAAAACTGTTTACAAACAGGAGAGAAGTGGTAATAGTGTTTTTCTTTTTTTCTGTTTACATTTTTCAAGTTTATCTTAGATAATAATCCATAGGTCTGAACAAGATTATGAGAGAGTCACTTAGGTTTTGTTGAAATTAAATAAAAAAAAAGAAAGATTGCTAAAATGTGAGTTACTGATTAATAATTAAATTAGCAAAAGCAAACACTATAAATTACAAATGTGATTTAATATACAAGCATATTTCACAATTACTTTTATTATTAATAGTAAATTTAGATTCCAAACGTCTCTCTTTTTATATTGTTTATTCCAGGCTCAAACATTAACGAACAACCTGGTCCACTGTGGGGCTCTGGTCACAGGCAGGGAAAAGCATTTTTTACATTGACATTTAGCATTTAACATTTTTTAAGGTTTTTATTTTATTTTATTTATTTCTGTATGTGTAGGAATGTATTGTCTGCATGCAGGTCTGTGCACCCGTGTCGTGCAATGCCGCGGAGGTCAGAAGAGGGCATCGGATTCCCTGGAATTAGAGTTTCAGACGGTTCTCGGCTGCCATGTGGGTGCTGGGGATCAAACCTGGGTCCTCTGTAAGAGCGGTCGGCGCTCTTAACCGCTAGGCCATCTCTCCAGCCCTTAACATTTTTTAACATTAAGTCAGCTACAAAAAGCATAATAGCTGACAGTATACACTAAACAAACAAACAGAAACAAAAAACATCAAAGCTATTTGCCTATTAACTCCCAGACTGAGGAAATCTTATTTAAGAGCAAATTCCAGCACAGCAATTTAAGCCATAAAGAGGGCATGGGCAAAAGGGAAAGAATACTCATCGCCTTTCAGTAGATCCCAGCTGCTGGAGATCTATGTCCTTGGTGTCACAGTCTACTCTCAGCAGAAAGGTAAGGGATTCCGTGGACAAATGACAGAGAAGAGTCCAGCTCTCCCCTCTTGAGACCAATAACAAGACGGGATGATACTGATAGGACTAGTCCTTTAGAAAATTATTTTAAATTCAAAGGAAGTATTTAATTACTCACAAAACAATTTAGCTCACCATGCATTCAAATAAAACTATATCTCAATCTCTCATGAGAGGTAGCACTAAAAAGAAAAATGAATTTACAGGGAAGATTTCTCACTGTAATCCCTCTTGTTCTATAGAATCTTTTTATCTCCTGCTTTTAAAGGAGCAGGTGTTTGGATGGCAGAACAAATTTATAAGACTACATAGTGTAATGGCTAAAGTGACTCCATTTTGGTTAAGGCAGCTGTCTTAGCGAACTGCTCTGCCTGGAACTGATAAACAATTCCAGGAAGTGCTGACTTGCAGGTGCTCTGCCACTGTGGAGGTCCTGCTCCTGGAATAGTGATATTGGTGTCACAGAGTGAATTCACTCTGGGAACTCTGTCTTTGAAAAAAAAAAACAACAACAGTTTCCCATGATGATGTCCAGGATACGCTGTTAAAAATGTTGGCTGTTGGGGCTGGAGAGATAGCCTAGCAGTTAAGAGCTCCGACTGCTCTTGCAGAGGACCCGGGTTCGATCCCCAGCACCCACATGGCGGCTGAGAACCGTCTGAAGCTCCAATTCCAGGAGAACTCCAGTTCCAGGGGAATCCGAGACCCTCTTCTGACCTCCGCGGCGTTGCACGACACGGGTGCACAGATTTGCATGCAGACAGTACATTCATACACATACAAAAATAAATAAAATTAATAAAAAAATGTTGGCTGTTGGGGCTGGAGAGATGGCCTAGCAGTTAAGAGCACCGACTGCTCTTGCAGAGGACCCGGGTTCGATCCCCAGCACCCACATGGCGACTGAGAACTGTCTGTAACTCCAGTTCCAGGGGAATCTGACACCCTCTTCTGACCTCCAAGGCATTGCACGACACGGGTGCACAGACCTGCATGCAGACAGTACATTCATACACATAAAAATAAATAAATAAATAATTAAATAAATAAATATTGGCTGTTAATAATGCTAATGCTGAGTGCCAAAAGGTGTTAAGGCCTATCAGCCCTGCCTCTCCCAACGAGTTTAAAATATTACATTGGACAACACCATGGGAAACAGCTTTTTTCATAACATGTCCTGTTATGGGAGGTCTTTCTATCTTTTGATGTCATCTTCAATCTCCTTCTGCAGGGGTTTAAAACTTTTGTTGTAGAGGTCTTTGGTATCTTTGGTTAGGTTTGTTCCCAGGTATTTTGTTATTTTTGAGGCTATTGTGAGGGGAAGGTGTTCTTTTTTTTTTTTTTTTTGTCTTTTCGAGACAGGGTCTCCCTGTAGTCCCAGCTGTCCTGGAACTCACTCTGTAGACCAGGCTGGCCTTGAACTCACAAAGATCCGCCTGTCTCTGCCTCCCAAGTGCTAGGATTAAAGGTGTGCGCCACCCCACCTTTAATCCTATGGCCCTACCAAGCATATTTTTAAAGCCATAGAAACACTGTTTCATAATCCCTTCATTTGCACCTTATCTTTATCTAGCAGCTTTCAGTACCTTCTCTTTGTTCTATACATTTTTATTATCATATGCTGTGGGGAGTTTCTGTTCTGGCCGTGTCTAATTGGTGTTCTTTATGCTTCTTTAATCTCTATAGGTAAGTCCTTAGTTTAGGGAGGTTTTCTTCTATAATCCTGTTGAAAATCTGTTCAATGCCATTGGTGTGAAATTCTTCTATTTCCTGTATACCTATAATTCATAGATTTGTTTTTTTTTCATGTTATCCCACATTTCCTGTATATTCTATTCCTGTGCTTTAAAATTTTTTTTTTTTTGCTTGAGGACTCCAAATCTTGAACTTTGTCATCCAGTCTTGATATTCTGTTTTCTGTTTCATTCCCTCATCTTCTGAGGCTTTCTGCTGTTGTTTCCAGTTGGCTTATAGAGTTTTTCAATTCTGCACTCATTTCTGTTTGGGTTTTCTTCATGCTTTCTATCTCTTTAATGAATTCACTTTTCAAGTCGTGAACTGTCTTTGACATCTCATTAAGCAGCACATTTGCACACTCTTGAGCTTCCCCAGGTTTACACCGTTCCTCTTTGAGTTCTTTGAGCTTTTTGTGCTTTCTTTAAGTTTCTTTGGTCATATTTATGTTTGTTCTTTTAAATTCTGCATCCTGGGGCTCTTCAGTGTACTTCTCATTGCAGTACACATCTGTAGACTACTGGGTTTTGAATGTGTTGGGGACATAGTCTCTTGATTTTCATATTATTTGTGTTTTTGTGCTGGCTTTTAGGCATATAGATGTTCTTTGTTGGTTATGCGTCCAGTAGGAACTTCTATTTTGGTTCGGGTCATATTGTTTTTGTAGCTTGGTTGCTTTTTATTCAGGTATGGAAAAATAAAGACGTGCATGTTTCAGGTTCCTGAAGGGTAGTAGACTGCTCTGGGTGGTTGGTGGGCCGGGTTAGTAGGTAGGTTAGTCAGGTAGTAGGTAGGCTAGTCAGGTTAGTAGTCTGTGTCAGACAAATCAGGAACCAGGGGAGACCACGCTAGGGAGTTCAGCTTATCTGTGTTATGAGGCTAGTCCAGAGATCTGAGGCAGAGGAGTTGGAGCTCTTCTGGGTACAATACTGGTAAGAGACAGGATGGGGGTGGGTGAGAGATATGACATAGAAGCAGATTGGTGGGATGTGACTTGCCTGAGTCCTAGATGGGTATGTCTGCATGGTATAGCAGGAGCCAGAGAAGTTGGTGGTGTGGAATACCTGAAGAGGATCCTAGAGACCAATTGTAGAAGATTTAGCTAGTATGGGTTATGGGTTAGGAAATTATCCCTGGGATTGGAGGCAGAGGATTGGAGCCTGCCTGGGTCCAAGGAGAGGAGGGGACAGGGTGGAGGTGGGCAAGAGAATTGGAATAGAGACATAGTGGGTAGGATATGACCTACCAGAGTCCTAGGTGGGAAGATCTGTCTGGCAGATCAGGAGCCAGGGAAGATGGGGGTTTAGGTGCGATAGCCCAGGATGGGAAATTTAGGCTTCCAGCCCTGCCCAGACAGGGTCATGAGCATCTAAAAAAGAACTCCTCCACACCCCTGTTCTCTGGAAGGCCAGATAGGCAGGCTGCAGGCCTCAGAATTCCTTCGGTCTGTGGATGAAGCATCCTGGGAGAGCATCCGCTTGTCAGGTGTTAGTGCTAGGTTGTTCTATTTGCTTTTATCCTTTTTCACGTGCTATTGTTAAATGATTTTAGACCCTCTCTGCAAAATTTTACAAAGTTGTTTCTCCTAAAAGCTTATCCTTCCCTCACTTCTTTGATGTAAGCACTGTTCTGTAAAACTCTAGTTTTCCTGGGCTTTCACTCACCTGCTTTTCCTTCCTCTCTCTATACGAAACTGTACAAAGAATTCTAGCTTCTGTCTATCTACCTAGCCATCATCTACCTATCTGCCCATCTCTCTATGCCTCTCACACCCTTACCCTTTACTAATGAAGTCTAAAGGCAAGAGAACCTGTGTGATGCATACCTGAAGAAATCCTTTATAGTAAACAAAGTCTCAGTGGCTTGAGCCTTTCCGGGGAATTCTGCCTGAGTGAATTCCTCCCAAGCCACCATCTCTAGTAGCTCTTTGCTGCAGTTCCATGCTCCCAGGGGGCAAGGAGTGGGCTTTGGGGCACCCGCAGGTAGGGACCACCTGAGAAGAAATTTAGCAATCTATGCTACAGGGTTTATCCAGTCTGGGTTAGGAAACAAAGATCTGGGATGGAGAAGACAGTGCCTCCCTTACTCCAAAGCTGGCAGGAGACAGGTAGATTACTTTTAATCTCTTGGTTGTTTTTAAGGACTTAGTGATTTGCAATAAAAAGTATGGCCCACCCTGAGATGTATTCTCAGAAGTGGTCTGAGTCATTTAATCCACATAAAGCAAATGGAGACACACTTGATAAGTCTGAGAATTGTAAGACTAGAGCTCCAGAAAGCCAGGGGACCTACCCATATTCAGGTTGTTGGCAATAAAACTTGTTTATCCAGTTCTGTTGAAATGGATGAATACGCACAAAAAGAGACTTAGGAAGCATGGACAGAAGATTTTTGCATCCTTACATAGTTTTAGAGTGTGAAACCCTCCCAAGGAAAAGCACAGAATGTACATGGTATACACTGCAGTTCAGAGCCATTCAACAAAAACAAGATTTTCAGTTGTGCCCAGAACTTTTTTGTTGATATTAAAAATAAGCTGGGCTGGAGACATGGCCTAGCGGTTAAGAGCGCCTACTGCTCTTGCAGAGGACCCAGGTTTGATCCGCAGCACCCACATGGCCGCTGAGAGCCGTCTTTAACTCCAGTTCCAGGAGAATCCGACACCCTCTTCTGACCTCCGTGGCATTGCACGACATGGATGCACAGACCTGCAAGAAGACAGTACATTAATACACATAAAAAATAAATAAAATAAAAAAATAAAATTTTCTTATAATGCCTAAAAACTCACCCAGGCATTAATCAAAATGAAATAAAACTTTTGCTAAATTTGCATTCATCCATTATTACCATCTCTTAGAAGAAAAAAAAATATTTACTGTGTCTGCCTTTACAAGCAAGAGAAGACAGATTTTTCTGGAGATGAAAGAATGTAGAAGACAACTCTGAGTGAACAAAGAAGAAAGACCAAGTCTAAGCTATTTCTTTAATGTGGGTGCAAGATTCTAGAATGGTTCAAAATTATGACATTTTCCTTGACAGGGTTCACACAGGTTCAGGGCACCATGATTGCTAGGCTAGGGTGCATGGTAAGGATGTGGTAGTTACCACAGATACCTTGGAGGAAGTGAGTCATTCTTTTGACATTGTTATAGCTACAAAGACCCAATCAGACAAAAGGCAGATGTAGGCTCTACCGCAGTGCTGACTCTTAAACAAACAGGTTGAAGTAATTTGATACTGATTGCATATAGCCATTTAATTTATATATGTACAATATACATACACTCTGCATCCTTTTATTTTATTGTTTTTATTTTATGTGTATGAGTATATTGTCCGCATGTATCTAAGTACACATGTGACATTCAATGCCTATGGAGGTCAGAAGAGGCAGTCAGATTCCCCAGGAACTGCAGTTATAGATCATTTTTTGCCACCATGTGGGTGCTGAGAAGTAAACCTAGGTCCTCTGTAAGAGTAGCCAGTGCTCTTAAACCCTGAGCCATCTCTCCAGCCCCACAGTTTACATCGTCACGGACACTCTCATTCTCTCTCTCTCTCTCTCTCTCTCTCTCTCTCTCTCTCTCTCTCTCCCTCTTCTCTTTCCCCCAAACTTTCCTCCTCACCTGCTCATCACAAACCAAGGTCCTCTGGATCTCTGAATGTTATTTCTTTTTCTTCAAATCTTACACGATATCTGGAATGTTCTCTCTACCAGTTAAGAACTTTGCCTCCTGGACTGAATTGCTGCACTTGCAACTTATTTGCTTTTACAGAAAGAAAGCCCTAAGGTGGAATGGTTAGAAAGTTGATGAATCTTAGTCACTGTGGCTGTCTGTGACTAGTATGTTCCTGTCCTAGTTCTCATCATGAATACAGATTCCCTGCTCTTTGCACGCACTCTTTTCAAAGAGGAGCAGTGGGTGGCTGGGTGCCCAGAACCAGAAACAAAGGGCCTCTCACCTTGCTACTTGGATTCTTCCCCACAGAATCTTTTGAGAAAGGAATAATTTTTTTTCTTGGCATAGCTGAGGGTCAAAGACTCAAAAGGTGCAGCAAGTTCCCAACAGTCCACAGTAACTGAACCATTGAACACACATGCATACATAACTCCAGAACTAAAGGGATGTCTCCATGACTGGAGTCCACCCTTCATTGAACTTTCTCTATCTAGCAGTGTTTGGGGAGATCACATTTTCCTCTGCATAACAAAACAATTTACTAAGAATTCCACACTTGCTACAGTCCTTTCACAGTCTACACATCATCAGCCTTTGTCCATTCAAATGCATAGTTATAGGCTGCCCTCATTTGATTCAAGGATGCTTACAATTATAGATACTGCTTTTTTGACACTTATACCCTCATGTCTTAATCTAGAGACATATTGATTCTATTGATTCATAGAATCTGAATATATACACGAAAATTTAAAGAGGAGTGACCCTTGTGGACCATATCCTTAACTGACCTAGAGAAAACAAAAACCTTGGTTAATCTTGGCTTACTGTGTGGCCTTAAACATCCAAAAGGAAAGTATAACCAAAAAAAAAAAAGTATCAAGCTGGTGTAACTTAGCCTTTCTGGATGCTTAACGACCATACTTAATACCCATACCAGTTTGGCTGAGGGTCCTAAGAGACAACTTTGTTCCTTGCCCTCAGAGGTCAACTAAATCCCAGGGGACTATGCATGGGGGCATCTCTTGAAATGCCCTGCAAATGTGAGTCCCAGTCTTCCTGTGCAGGGAGGTCTTGGAGATCCACTAATGGGACTTCAGCCAGTGTCCAGTCTATAAAGAGGAAAGCCTGCTCATGTTTCAAAAAGAGAAGCCTGGTCTAGCAAGACCTGACTTTGTTCTCAAGTGGACGGACCTGGTAAATGGAAAGCCAAAAGGAGCCAGGGGCTTCCTCCCCCCCAAAAAACCTGAGGACCAGATCCTCAACTGACCTTGAGAAAACAAAAACCTTGGTTAATCTGGGTTAACAGTGTGGCCTTAAGTGTCCAAAAGGAAAGTATAACCAGAAATAAATAATTAATAAGGCCTGAAAAATTTTACTTCAGGTATAAAACTTGAGATCTTAGACAAAAAGTAAAAAAATAAAATAAGGAGCACAGTTATTTTGCCTGTCTTACTGGCAAGTGTAGCTTCCCTGAGGCTGCCACCGCTTTTGCCATCCTTCAAAGACATGAGACACAGCTTTTCAACCTTCCAATATAGACTGAAAACTCATGTCTCTCCAAGAATCCTCCCCACCTTCAGTGCCAAATGGAGACTGCTGAGACATCCAGCTTGTGGACTGAGCAACTACTGGGGTTTCAGCCTCTTCAGAGTATAGACTGTCATTGTTGGACTACTCAGGCTGTATCACGGAGACCAGTACAGGAAGATCAAGACAGAACACGGTGCTTACTGGACCTCATTTGGTGACCATGGGAAGGGAAAACTCCAGTGTGGAGCACAGGGCAGAACTGATGGTGGTTTGGGTTTGCCAAGGAGGAGCCTTTAAACATGACATCTTTCAGCCTAATTAAAAAAAAAAAAAAGAAAAAGAAATCATAAGCTGAAGATGTGGCATGCATATATGCATATTTTGGAGTGATGCAAATTGGAAGGAACAACATTGACAACAACAACAAAAGACTGGGTCAAAGAACTGACTGAAATGGTGAACTTCTGCTTGAAACAGTAAACTTCTGCATGGAAAATTTTAAAAGAGACTGAGAAAAAGATGAAAAACATGTTTGGCAGAAGGCATGAGCTCTGGGCAAGGAAGGGGAATGGGTTTAGATTTGATTGGAAATTTTTTTTTTAGAGAATCAGATAGGAGCAATCAGGGTGTTGCAAGTCCTGATTACGCAGAGACGCTAATCACGTATGATGCAAACTCCAATCATTATTTTCTATCTGCCCTCCAAAAGGAGGAACAGGTAAGGATTATCCCACCTGACGATCGATTGGAAAATTTTTTTTTTTTATTTATTTATTTTTGTATGTGTATGAATGTACTGTCTGCATGCAGGTCTGTGCACCCGTGTCGTGCAATGCCGCGGAGGTCAGAAGAGGGTCTCGGATTCCCCTGGAACTGGAGTTCTCCTGGAATTGGAGTTACAGACGGTTCTCAGCCGCCATGTGGGTGCTGGGGATCGAACCCGGGTCCTCTGCAAGAGCGTCGGTGCTCTTAACCGCTAGGCTATCTCTCCAGCCCCGATTGGAAATTTTTTATGAAATGCACAAAGCTTCAATAAAAATTGGGAAAAATAAAGAAATAAGCCGATCAGGATTCAGACTAAGCTCACTGTAAAAAAAAAAAGTTTCCAATCCTAAAGTGAGTTGGAGATTAGTGAAAGGAGAATAAAAATTCAGGATCATTCCTATCACGAAAAGATGCCTCACGCCCACATGCAAGTGCAGACTCCCCTCAGTGTAAGTCCCATTGTTTAAATGTATGCTTCCCGTGACAAGTAGATATTCCATGGAAGGTATATTATTCTCTGGCAACATGGACAGTTTGGTTTACAAATGTCCATTCAAGCCACACCAAACATGCACAGTCTCTCCTCTGCCCTCAGCAGGTCCCATGAGGCATATTCTTTGCCTTCACCAGAATTCAGGATGCTTTGGGTCAGAGACCTTGGTTCTTTGACACTTGTCCTTGTCTTCCTCTAGAGACAGACACTAGATAGGTACGTGATTCACACACACTAGATGGGTACGTGATTCATATTTACTGAATTCACTAGTTAATTTTTATACTGCAGTTTATATTCCTGCTATGAATTGAAACTGAATTTAGTGCATAGGATAAGAACAAATTTCAAAAATATTTTCACAGAATAAGATATATTCCTCCACTCACACACAATCCTGCAGAACTCTCAACATCATTCCCATTAGCTATATATATGCCTACCATCCCTGGGCACACAAACACTATTTAAATTTTTCTCAGCTTGTGAAGAAATATGCAAATGTTTTGAGCATAGATTTGGGTAATACACCCTTAGTGGTTATAAGTGGACTGCCCTTAATCAAAGAAGTCTTCACCAACTTGGACCAAAACTTCCTGAACCACCCAATCACTTTTAGCCAAGAACATGTTTTTAATAAAAATGTTGTTTCTTGAGGACCATAAGGCACACATGATAATTTTTGTCATATGTAAGACATGGCTCTGCCTATAATTACCCAACACTCCCATGAACTGTCAGCATCACCAAATGCCATCTAGAAAGGAAGCTGGATGCTGCATTTCCTGAATGGAAGCACTCATCTGAGAGTTTACAGTGTCATCCTAATACAGCTTGGGAAAAACACATGCGATGAAAAACTAACTCTAGACACTTTGGTGGGGAAGTAACTGAGTCACGCGGTCACAGCCAGAGACACTGTGTCTGCATTTCCATCTTCCCATTCGAACCCCCTGCCCTGGGAAAACAGACTTCCTCCTGCCGCCTTTTCTCATTGCAGTGTCTCATAGTCTGTCAGGGAAATACACCACTTGGGGATCTCTATCCTTGTGACCAAATTTAGACCAAGTTGGCATGAATACTTGTGAACAGTTCCAAAGTGGAAATCAATCAGAACTTCAAATGTATTATTCTAACATAACATCAATTTTAGATGTTTCCTAATTACTCCTTGATGTGATTCATTAATTAACTATATGCCTCCACTGTATTATCTGCTACAAGAAGCATAGTGCTAAGCATATACCAATGTGAAAAATAGATTTTTTTAAAAAGGCTTGTTGGTATGTAACATTTACTCTATTCAAGGAGAAAGACAAAAATTACTGATTAAAATCCAGTAGTGTTATAATGTCAAGTGGAAAAGGCATTTAACAAAGATATTTAATGTCATGGAATTCTGGAAGTGTGTATAAAATCGTATTAATTTAATAATATGAAGATAATGAGTTAAAGGAGATACCATATCCTTGAAGGAACAAAGAAGGCAGGGGACTTGAGGAAGGGAAAGATGTATAGTTCTGCAAGCAGAGTACTTAAGGAGATAGCTAACTGGTCAAGAAACTGCTGAGCTTGGCTAGAAAGACTCCAGAATATTCTTGGTGGCTTTCATCTCAACACCAAGAGAAGCCCTTGAATGGCATTGAGTCTAGAAGATCATAGTTACATATTTCAAGGTTCATCTAGGATGCTTTGGAGTGAGTAGAAGAAAGCAGGAAACATCATTTTAGGTTAGAAAAGGCAGGAGTTGGGGGGGGGGGTGGGCTTGATTAGACCAGGATAGTGGCACTAAGAGAGAAGTGAACATGCCATGAAAACTTAGACCTGGGCTGTTTGATCTCATTTTGTGGGCAAATTCAATTTGCTACTCCACCCAAAAGGAGAATGAATGAATGAATGAATGAATATATGCTTGTGAACTAACATATCGCTGGGGATGGCAAACCCATCTCCTTTGAAGATAGTGGAGATTGGAAAAGACTATTGACCTTGGTTGAGAGAGCCATTCCAGAATGAGGGATGGAAAGTCTGGATGGTCTGTTGAGATTATAGTGAAGCCAAACTTGCACTTCTCCAATTGAAGCTGGAGAAACCATTTTGAATAAAATTATGGGTGGGGCTGGACTCAGGGGACAGAGTCCTGAGACAGTTCCATTGGCACAGTTCAGGTGACAGAGGTTTCTGAGAGATGACTAGGGGAATGAGTGTCATCTGAGTTTGGGAACATTCTTAAAAACTATTAAGTGTTAGCCTTTTTGCTGTTGTTCAGAGAGTTGTAATGCTAGCATAATAAAATGACAAAACCCCGACTTTTCTCTCCAGAAAAAGCTGCAAAAAAGTGGCTTTGATTGCTGTGCACACAGGCACTTCAGGCCCAAGCAGGGCAGGAAAAACATTCAAGACAGCTTACATAACCCCACATCCTTACCTGACACCTCAAAGTACATCTTGTAGCATAAGCCCTACTAACTAGGAGACTACTGCCCTTGAGAAACCTATCAAGAACAGGAATCCTTTTGTCCTGTGGGCTGTTGTTGCTGTTCAGATCTCTGCCTCAGGAACTCGAGCTATTTGTACACAGTGTGACTAAAGGACTTCTTCCATAAAACCCATCTCACTGCTTCTCTAGTGAACTTTCACGGAGAAGCATTCTCCACTTTTTATCTAGCATTGCTTTGTTTTCCTGATAATATTTTAATGCACTCATGTGTCCCTTAAGTCCTAATTCATCCCAGTAATTTATAGGTTGGCACGCTTTTTTTTTATTTTTAATTTTTTTTTTAATTTTATTTATTTCGGTACGTGTATCAATGTACTGTCTGAATGCAGGTTTGTGCACCCGTGTCGTGCAATGCCGCGGAGGTCAGAAGAGGGTCTCGGATTCCCCTGGAACTGGAGTTCTCCTGGAATTGGAGTTTCAGACGGCTCTCGGCCGCCATGTGGGTGCTGGGGATCGAACCCGGGTCCTCTGTAAGAGCGGTCGGCGCTCTTAACCGCTAGGCCATCTCTCCAGCCCGGTTGGCACGCTTTTTAGCCATAGAACTAAGTCATTTATCAGTTTGTGTTGCACGGGTGGTGCAGTCGGAGATCCAGGCCAAACGCATTCTCTGTACCATAGTAACCACAGTGAACCACGAGCTATTTAGGGAGTGAAATTGACTGTGAGTCTATGTTCATTGGAAGTGGTATATTAAAGGTTATGAACTTCAGTCACCATCCGAA
Organism: Rhizomys pruinosus; assembly: GCA_009823505.1. Taxonomy (NCBI): domain Eukaryota; kingdom Metazoa; phylum Chordata; class Mammalia; order Rodentia; family Spalacidae; genus Rhizomys; species Rhizomys pruinosus. The sequence goes on along the minus strand of VZQC01010064.1, from coordinate 1,066,067 downwards.
ATTTATAGGAAAATGCAACACTGATAATCCACAAGAATTTAGGGGCAAGACATGGGTGAGATCTTGTTTGAGATGGAGGCCATTCGGATATATAGTGAATTTTAGGTAGGTGCGGGCATAACTGTCGCAGACCACTGTGTCAATAAAAAAAGAAAAAAAAACTTATTAAACAACATTGGTTAAAAAAAAAAAAAAAAAAAAAAAAAAAAAAAAAAGCAATGAGCGAGAGGGAGAGAGAGGATTGTGATGCGAATTCCTTAACAGAATGCAGTGACCAGCACTCCTCACTTTCAATGCTCCAGCACCTCTTCCTTCTTCAGTCCTGCCTGTCACCCAGTGTACAAAGCCATACAACTCTCCCATAAAGAGACATAGACTCAGGGATGCTCTGGTGAACACTTAATATCAGGCAAGATCTTGAGGGTCTTAGAACATTGAGGGAGAGCGTAACATACAAGGTCCTTAAAGAAGTCTGGCTGGATATAGCAACCTGGCCTTGTAAAGGGCTCATTCTATGTGGTCTGTGATTTAACAGGCCCAAGAAATTATGGGACACGCCAAACCAAGAAATGGATATAAGTCCCTCACCTGAGTCCCATGAAGAGGGGGATACCTAGCGCTACTCATGAAGGTCACCCCCAACTTGCTATATGTGTATCAAGGACCAAGAGTAGAGGACTCCTGGAGACCCTCACGGTTGGGGGAGGAGGTAGGTCTTTAGCCCTAAGCCAGTGTTCCTAACCAAACTCCATTTACATACACAAAAGTACTTAAGCTCCCCTGCTGTTAAGCTGGAGTGGCTACTGCAGATTCTGGAGGTCAGTAGTCTCCCACTCATTGACTAATAATCAAGGTCAATTGGGATTATTGAGGTAGGTTGCCTTTCCTTTCCACATGCTACTCTTTTTACTATTCTCAACCATTTGTAACTGAAGTTGTTCTGTGATGTAATTTCCATAAGGGATGAAACTTGGCATTGATGCACCTGTTTCAATATTACTCTCTCTCTCTCTCTCTCTCTCTCTCTCTCTCTCTCTCTCTAGCTCTCATAGATAACCCCTTTCTCATGCTCTGTAAGTAAGACTAAATCTATAGCTCATCAAGTTGGACTTTGTTACATTCTGATATGCCAACAAAATGTACTTTGATCCGTTGTTGACTTCTTATCTAGTTTGAATAGACTTTTGTCCATTTTTCCTCAGGATAAGTTAACACAACATCTATGATAAATAGTGCCCCAATAAACACGGATATGCAGCCATGTCTATTGCATGCTAACACTGATTCCTTCGGGTGTATACCTATGCTTGTATCTTGAAGTGCTTTCTCTACACTTCCCTACAGGAATTTCAAAATTTGGGGTCTTGCATTAAGATCTTTGAGTCTGTTTTGTTCTGATTTTGGTACAGGATGAAAGACAGATATCTGATGTCAGTATCTCTACATGAGGATGTCTAACTTTCCATAATCTATTTTAAAAATGTGCTATCTTTTTTCCACTGTATGTTTTGTGCCTTTGCTGAGAATCAGATATATAGATATAGATATAGGCTATCTATCTATCTATCTATCTATCTATCTATCTATCTATCTATCTATCAATCTATCTATCTATCATCTATCTATCGCTGTATAAATTTACTTCTGGTTTTCCTAGTTTAGTCCATTGTTCTACATTCGTGTTTTTGTGGCCCATTACCGTGCTGATTTTGTTACTGTGGCTCTGTAGAATAATTCAAAATTGAGTATTATGAAACCCCGGGCAACATTCTTTCTGTTCAGTTGCTCTGGCTATTTGTAGTCATTTGTGCATCTATTTTCATTCTTCTGTGCTTTGTGGCTTTACATATAGATGTCCATTAACTCCTTGGTTAAATTTATTCCTTGGAATTTTTTTTTTTTTTACTTTTGTGAATTGTCTTCCCGATTTCTTTCTCAGTGTCTTCATATTGAGGTATAAAAAGCCAAATGTCATTTTGTGTTGATTTGATTTAGGATCTGGATGTTTTGCTGTGTTTGTTCTTAACTCAAAAATTTTCTGCTACACTCTTTAGTGTCTCCATGTACAGGATTATATGGCTGATTTGACAACTCCTTTGTTTTTCTTTCATTTATTTCTCTTGCTACATTGAAGTGGCTAAATATGAAAGTAAGTGTGAGTCAGCCTGGTGACAGAGGACATCCTTGCCTCTTCAATGACTTATGAGAAAATGCTTTGCATTTTTCCCCATCCAGTATGATACTGGCTATGAGTTTGTTGGATGCAGACTTTGTTTTACTGAGGCATGATCCTTGATCCTGTTTTTATGCTGTATTAAAATTACTGATTTGCAAATGTTGAATCATCATTAAATTCCTGGGATGAATCCAACTTGATCATAGTGCATGTTTTTTTGTTGACTTCAGTTTGCGAGTATTTTATGTTTTTTTATTTTTTTTGCGAGTATTTTATTAATGGTTTTATGTCTATGATAATCAAATATATTGATATACATCTGTCTTCTTAAATATATCCTTGTTTTGTTTTTTGTTTTTATGTCAGAATGACATTTGCTTAATAGTGAGTTTGGCAGCATTGGTTATCTTTCCAATTTATGAGATATTTTAAAGAACACTGTTATTAGTTCTTCTTTAATGAAGTCAATCACCCACTCCTAGGTATTCCTTTGTTAGGAAATATTTTATAATTCTAAAGCTCAGCATTTGTTGTTCATATATTTTCATATCTCCTGGACTAAAGTTTGATATTTCATATGTTTACTAAAATGTATTGGTTTCTTCCAGGTTTGCAATTAATTGAAGTGTAAGCTCTTAAAACAAGCCTTAATGGCCCATCTTTATTTCAATGCCATCTGTAGAAAATGTCCACTTTTTTTCTGGTTTTTTGAGACAGGGTCTCCCTGTAGCCCCAGCCATCCTTGAACTCACTCTGTAGACCAGGCTGGCCTTGAACTCACAAAGATCTGCCTGCCTCTGCCTCCCCAGTGCTAGGCTTAAAGGCATGAGCCACCACACCTGGTGTGTGAAAATGTCCACTTTTTATTGAATTTTTAATTTGGGTCTTTTCTAGCTTTCTTTTTCTTCTTAAGGATTTGTCAATTTCTTTAATCTTTTCAAAGAACTGTCCCCTTGTCCACTTGTTCTTTATGTTGTTCTGCTAGACTCTGTTTCATTAATTTCATACTTGATTTTTGTGATTTCTTTACCTCTCCTGTTTTGACTTTAGCTACTTTTTATATTTCTAAGATGTTGAGATGCATCATTATGGCTTATTTATTTAAATTTCTCTGATTTTATAAATGGAGGCCCTTATACAAGTTGAAGTTCCTTCCTAGAAAGGCCCTCTGATCTCTTCTTTTGTAATAGAATGTTATTTCACCTTAGTTTTCAAAAAAAAAAAAAATCTCCAGGTATAGAATCCTGTGTTAATAGCGTTTCCTCTTTGTTTGGCACTCTGAACATTTTGTTTCCTTGTTTGCAGTTTCATTTATAGGCACGTGTTTCTGATAAAAGGTCGATGGTAATTTATCTTATTTCCTTGTACATTAGAGTCTTTGTCCTTGGTTCTTAAGATTTTTTTTTCTTTCATTACTCTTAGCGATTTGGGATGAAGTGTTTGGGTATAGTTTTCTTGGTTTACATTTTTTATCAAGGTTTACTGAGTTTCTTTGTTCTATTCACTTTTAAGAAAATCACTTAAAGAAAATTTGTGACATTGAGCAAGATGGCTCCACTGGTTAAGGCACTTGCCCACCAAGACTGATATCTGAGTTCTTTTCTAAAAACTACATGGTGGAAGGAAAGAACCAGTGTCCACAATTTGTTTCCTGATCTCCTCGTGGACACTGGTACAAGCGGCACACTCCCTCCACACTCCACTCATAAATAAATAAAATATTTGAAAAAAACAAATAAAAAGAAAGGAAAAGGGGAGTAGAGGAAAGAAGGAGAAAGGAAAAGAGTTCAGTGACAGAGCCTTGGGTTCAGACCTCAATACAAAAAAAAAAAAAATATTCCAGTGAGAACTAAGGTGCTTCTTCAATAAATATTAACTAGGCACCCGTGGATTCACTTATTCACTGCGTGTAGCACTGACAAAATGCAATGTCTTGTAAACAGGCCAGAGGCTGCTGTACTTGCTGCAGTCCGGGGTTGTTCCCCCAGGAAGGCTGAGATCACTGTGAAAACTTGTTCTCAAAACAGCTGAGAGGCCCTGATGCTGTATGCGATGCCGACAAATCACAAACCCCAGAGTTGCAAAGCTTCTGAAAAGTAACTTTCAAAACTTTTAAAATAAACAGTTCTTTTTTTTAAATTTTTATTTTCTCTATTTCTGTATGTGTATGAATGTACTGTCTGCATGCAAGTTTGTGCACCCATGTTAGACCACATTGGGTGTGCCCAGGGACACAGCACCAACAGCAGCGGAGAAAGCTCTCTTCGGGGAGGAGGCTGAGCTCCAGAGGATAGGACGGGGAGGCGGAGTCCGGAGGGGATTGGGTATAAACACCGAGGGGCGGGACCAAGAGCATTTTGGATGAGTCCTTAGGGACTAGGGACTGTGCTGACAAAGAGGGGTGGGGAAATGTCCAAGCCAAAAGGTAGGGGCGGGGCCAGTATAGAGGGGAGGGGAGGGGAGCTAATCCCATCTCAAAGCGTCCTGGAAGCACCAAGAAGGAGGACCCAGCTGAGAGGCCGGCTCACCGACAGTGACACTGGTACCTTCCCCTGTTCAGAACCTCCTTCAGAGCCTTTGTGGGGGTCTCAGCCATGCTGGCAGCTCTGGGCTCCCTGGTTTCCGCCTTCTGGACAGCGCTCCATCTCCGGACTCTGCTGCTTGCTGCTGTCACCTTCCTGTTCCTTGCTGACTTTCTCAAAAGCCGGCGTCCAAAGAACTACCCTCCAGGGCCCTGGCGCCTGCCCTTCGTGGGAAACTTCTTCCAGGTGGACTTTGAGCAGTCGCACCTCGCCGTTCAGCAGGTAGGAAGGGGAGGGGGCCTGTGTCCGGACCTTGATCTTGAGCTGCAGGACCTTGAACATTCCCAGCCCAGGGTGGAAAGACCCTGCTCCTAGGCAACCTGCTAAAGCCGCCAGTATTAGCAAGTTTCTAACTCCTTGGCCTGCTTTAAGAGACGTGCTGTTCAAGTTTCCAAACAGGTGATTTGTCTTATGCTCCTGTGAAAGATTTCCAGTGTGATTCCCTAACAGTCGGAGAACATACTGTGTATAATTTTAATCTTAAATATGTCAAGGTGGATCTGATGACGTAATAGTGTGTTTGAAGCATCCCCACCTGACGCTTCAGCGGGTAGGAAGGCATGAGGCCCTTAATCCTGACCTGCCAGACCAGAGATGCCAGCTCTTTCTTTTTGGAGCCTTGCTGGCGTTTTCTGTATCCTGGCTCACTGCTCACCTGCTGACTTTATCAACCTCTGTCTCTAACATCATTGGAGACTATGTGTTTTTACATCAGTTCTGCGAGCTCCCTTTCCTTGTTTTGGAAAGGCTCCTGTGTGTACATAGTCGTAGTCCACACTTAAGACTGTCAAAACTTGTTGGTGAATGGACCGTGTATCAGCGTTTTTTATGCATAGTAATTTTCTTCACCTGAACTTCCTCTAATATAATATAGCCACAGGAACTCTCTTTTGGTTAGCATGTGAACAACATTTTTCATAGGTCTTTCAATTTTTAACCCACTTTTATCACAATGCTGGAAATGAATTCATCTAGATCACATATACATGAGGAATTAAAAAATTCTAATTATCTCATTCCATTAACTGTGAAGGAAGACTGTTCCTGTTCATAGGACATTAAGCCCAGAGTTTTACCATTTTGTGCTTGTTTTGCTCTATTTCTTTCTTCCCCTTTCCCTTCTCTGTGTGCTTCTGGGACACTTTTCAGGATATTCCGTCTTCATTTGTCTTCATTCTTTGGGAACATTTTTCTTTTGATTGTCTTCCAGTAGCTGCTCTTTATCATACAATATGCACGTTCAGCTTGTTAGACTTCATTAATACCATTTTCCACATGAAGCGAGGTATAGGTATGTTACAAATGTGAAGGATCCTTTTCTCTTCCCGTCTCAGGTGTTATCTCTAATACAACAAGAGCTAGATCACACACTATTTTAATTTCCATTTAATTGTCAAATGCAACTTAGATCTCAAAGGCAAAATAATACTGACACTTTTACGACCGATGCATTCTTTCCATGCTCTCTTCATTTCTGATGTTTCAGTTGACAGTTTCCTTTCTGATCTGAAGAGCTTTCGTATCTATTTTAAAAAATTTTTTTTAATTTATTCTTGTATGTGTATGAATGTACTGTCTGCATGTAGGTTTGTGCACCCGTGTCGTGCAATGCTGCGGAGATCAGAAGAGGGCATCGGATGCCCCTGGAACTGGAGTTAAAGACGGTTCTCAGCCGCCATGTGGGTGCTGGGGATCGAACCCAGGTCCTCTCCAAGAGTAGTTGGTGCTCTTAACTGCCAGGCCATCTCTCCAGCCCCCAAGCTTTCGTATCTATTATTTCAAATTCTTAGATTTGCTCCATCTCAGGTCCATTCCAATTAATTAAACAGTCCTTTCCCTACATTGAGAATTCTGGGTTCACATCTGCTGGATCCACTTCTTTCTTGCCTCTGTGGTTTCTGGTGAGAAATTTTTTTTTACAGTTTCCCCATAAATGGTAAGTTTAGTTTTCTTTCTGCTTTCAAGAGATTTTTCCATAATTTCAGTTTTTGGATTTGATTGTGGTGGGCTTTGCTTCGTTTGGGGTTTTTATGTTGTTAGGGGTCTTCATGGTGTATTTCGCCAGATTGGGAAGGTTCAGCCATTCTTGAAAATGTGCATGCTTTTTTTTCCTGTTTTCCTGGGACAGCTGGACACTTGACAGCACAGCTGTGGCCTCTCAGGTGTTGGGCTCTGCTGTTTCCATTCTGCCTTCTCCATGGTGTGAAGGTTGGGTACCCGCTGCTGTCCTCCCTGGACTTCCCATGATGCTCTCACATCACTGTCTGTGGCTGAGCTCTTCTCAAGGGGTGTTTATTTAGTTTATTGAAGTTTCCTTCCTAATATCTTCATTTGGTTTTTGTATAGATGTTATATTTCTTTGTTAGGGTTTCCCATTATTAGGAGTGGTTCTATAACAATTGTTTCAAAATTGTTCTTTATAATAGTTCCTACATTGGTGTTGTCTCATTTAAATTTAGATTCTCCTGGTTCTTGTTAAGGTGAGTAATTTTTCTAGGCATTATGGAAATTGTAAGACTTACACTGGATACCTCATACATCTCCTTACAGAGGTAGCCTTTGAAGGTTCTGAATACCCACTTTAGTGCTTCAGATATAAATGTAGATTATAAACCGTCAATAGTGTGAGTTTGGGTGATCTCTGTGTATGTTCCCCATTTTCCTAGACGTTCACTTCACAATCTCATCAGCATAGCCTGGAAGGAGGATCATGGTAGACTACCCGGCCCTATCAGAATAAGGAACCCATGCCTCACTACATGTGTATAGAAGTCAGATTTCTGTGCACACATATAATAAGATGCCTTATTATAGCCAGAGAGGAGTGGAAATCAGAGTACTGTCCTAGACTGCTTTGCAGGTTCTTTTATAGCAGTTAGTCTGTGAAAGTCACAATTCAATTCATAGACTCAACCCAGGAGAGACACATAGTGGGAGTTTATTGCAGCCTCTTATAAAGTTGAAGGGGTTCATATCTTTTTATGGTGCTTTGTCACAGCAACAGAAAAGTGACCAGTGGATGGGGAGAATAGCTAGACTACCAGATACTAACAAGGATGTAGAGTTTTCTGTTCATTTGTAACTGGGTCAACATACGTTCAAAAATGAACCATCAGATTTTATTTCTGACAGTTGTCTCCCTTTTTTCTTTTAACTGTGATTTAATTTTCATATATATTTTAGTATTTTACATTGATTTAAAATCTTCTTACCGTAGGACATATGTCTTATTTAGCATCTGGAAACATCAAATTATTTTGTTGATTATAATAGATGCAGTTAATCCAATCTACCTTTTTATTTGATATTTGATCATTGGAATAATACTGATTTAAATCCTGTACCTGTTTTGTTCCAAGCCTTAAATCCATTTACAACATCCCTGATAACTTCTCCAGAGCTAACATCACATGGGAACCTATGAACCTCTTAATCCAGGAAGAGAATTGAAGGCCAGGGTAAAGGATATGGCCAATTGAACTTCCTCGCAGGTCCTTACCAGTCTAGGGATTCGTTTGAATAAAAAAGTTTCCTCTGTCTGTAGTACCACCATACGTTAGCTTGGGAGACACTGATTGCAGAGTAATTGCTATTTGCCCGTTTGTTGTTTGAGACATTCAGGATGTGGGTACAGACTTTGAGATCCTCCAGTGGGTGAGACAACTCATCCTCCTGTCATGTGAGACATGAGGAGCAATCTGCCTTCCATGGGAGAATGGAAGAAGCCCACATGGGCCGGCACAGAGCAACAGACTCTGGCAAGTCTTATTTCCCTGTGTATCCTTCGTCTGAAACAGGCCCAGAATGCAGCTTGCACTGGTGGGGTCTGTGTCTCCTCCGAAGGGAAAGGGTAAGAGAGGAAAGGTGGTAGTGAGTCCAGGAATATCAGGCCATGAAAGCATAGTGGTCACTCTTGTTGAACACATGTAATGTAAATGTAACCCATTCCACTCAAGATTTCAATCATCCATATCTGATTTCTACTTCTAAGATCTGTCTTAAATCCTTAATCTCCATCCCAGCTTTTAGCTCTAGTGTCATAGTCAATCCCAATCATTTCCAGGCAGAGTGCCAGCCTCTAACTTCTCTGATGATTTCCTTAGAGTTGATTTCCTGTGTACTGCCCACACTTTCTTTCAAGCCTTTTCTTTTAGAGCTTCTTTTATCAATCTCCTACCTCACCCCACCCTTTCTTTCAGTCCGTATGATGGTCTCAGTTGTCATAAGCACTCAGAAGGAGCCTTCCATATTTGGTTGGAGTTTATCTTCCTTCCAGAACTTAATCAATGCCAAGCTCACCTGGCTAGAATTGATGAGCTGAAAATTCCAAGGGCAGAATCTGGGCAAGAAGTCCCTTGGACCTGAGGAATGAGAAAGTAGATGAAAACACTTGTGCAAAATTTCTTAAAGATCAGTCTTTGGTTTCCAGAGTGGGGATGTCCAATGACCCACTGAGATACGAGAGACCATACGACATTCCACATGAGACAAGTCCACATCCCTTCTTGGAGATGTTCTAATCCTAAGCATAGCTTTAGAGAGACATTTAATCCAGGGTAATCTTGTTGTAAATATTTTTAGCTCTATGTATCTATTCATTTGTTATTTATCTTTATGTGTATCTGTGTTTTGTCTGCATGTACACAAGTGCAGTGCCCTCCGTGGTCAGAAGAGGACAGTAGATACATTGGAACTGGAGTTAAGGATGGGTGTTCTGTGGGTGCTGGGAAATGAACTGTCCTGTGTGAGAGCAGCCAGTGCTCCTAACCACTGAACTAACTCTCCAGCTCCTAGTTATATGTTTTATAAGAGTTTGATTCTTTTTTTTTTTTTTTTGGTCTTTTTGAGACAGGGTCTCCCTGTAGTCCCAGCTGTCCTGGAACTCACTCTGTAGACCAGGCTGGCCTTGAACTCACAAAGATCCGCCTGCCTCTGCCTCCCAAGTGCTAGGATTAAAGGCGTGCGCCACCACACCCAGCGATTCTTTTTTTTTTTACTTTCTCAGATGAGTTGGAGACGGTTCCATGGAATAGGTTATTTCCAATTTAATATTTAAATATTTATTCACTTTGTCAAATCCCTTTTAGCACTTTTTATTATTCTCCTTAATGACTGCCATTGTCTGAACCTATATTTTCCACCGCAGGCATTTCTGTGAAGTCTCCTCGATTACTTTGACGGGACCTCAGTCCAGGAGGCCTCCCACTTATGTTTTTCCAAGTTATTATTACTTTTTTGTTTATCCTTTGGCAAGTTACACATCCTTCAAACACCTGTTTGCAATGATGTAGACTCTCACATGCTCATAATTTGTTAGTATTGCATCATACACTGTCTGTGATTCCCCAGTGACTCCCATTCTTGTAGGTTGTGCTCTGGTTAGAATCTCTGGACACTCACTCGGTTGCCCTCTACTAACCCCATTTATATGGGTGCAGAAGGAGGAAGGGGAATTGTCAAGCAAGCAGTTTTGATAACCTGCGACCCAGAAGATGTATGCCCATACCTAGAGCAGCTGGGAAAAGGAAATTTTGTTTAGTAAGTCATGTGGCCAAGCAGTATTTAGTTGGCTTTGTCACTCAGAGGTACAGAAGACACCATCTTCATCCCAGGAAAGAGCCCAAAATTTATGTCTGCTAAGTCTGTACTAAATCGTTGGACCTGTTTTTTGTTTTTTTTTTTTTTTCAAAACTGAAGGTAATTTATAAGACTAATAAATTTCAAAACACTACCAAGATTCCTCATACGTGCTTTGAGGTCTCTTCTTTCTTCTTCTCCTTCTTTCTTTCTCTATTTCAACTCCCTTGTCTCCAAAATACTTTTTATTATCAAACTCAAGAGAAGCCAGGGTTTTTTTTTTTTCATGCCACACATTATTTCTGTGATCTGGGCGCTGGATGAGCCCGTCTGCCGACTTTCTGGGCTCTTCCACTCAATCCCATTGTAGCTTGAACTGCCCTCTTCTAAATTGCATAGATTGTTATAAAAAATAGCGCTTAACTTTTATGATTTGCTGTTTTATCGCGACCATTTATGACAATAAACTCAAAGATGGGAATTAGGAACATTCTAAACTTCATATGTTTTGAAAGTGAGACATGGAAACTTCACAAACTTTCTAAAAGGTAACAGAGATAATATATCAAAGTATGCATTTCTTGTGCCCATTAAGTGCACACACACACACACACACACACACACACACACACACACACACAGAAAGAAAGAAACATGGCAGACTACATGGTACTGTAAGAATTCAGAGTGAGCTGGGCGTGGTGGCGCACGCCTTTAATCCTAGCACTTGGGAGGCAGAGGCAGGCGGATCTTTGTGAGTTCAAGGCCAGCCTGGTCTACAGAGTGAGTTCCAGGACAGCTGGGACTACAGGGAGACCCTGTCTCAAAAAGACCAAAAAAAAAAAAAAAAAAAGAATTCAGAGTAATAGTCCTTACCTACTATTTGTGGGGGAGTTGATTGACATACCTTTTCTGTCTGCGTGTCTCTGTTCCATTGCTTCTTAAGTTTAAGAACTAAGATTCAGTGAAATCTGAATTCAATTTTGCATCGTTGGTCTTCGTGGCTCAATGCCTTGGCTTCTAATTTCTCTTTATTCTAAATAGCCACTCTGCTGCACCTTGGTTTCCATACTACATTTCAGATTTTACTCCTACTATTACATTGCTGAATTTTACAACTTTTATTTCAATACATTGTTTTATTTTTTATTATTATTTCTAATTTTAAGCCTGTTGGACCATTGGCCTGTCTTTTCTTTAACCTATTTGATTTTTATCTTGGTTTCTTAAATGACTTACTTAGTGAAGTGCAGGGAAAATATGCCCTGGCTTATGACACACTCTCAGACATCCTCTGGGACATTTAATACACATAGGGAAATTGCCAGACAGAGTTGGTACATTAGAGGATTTTAAGGTTAGAGCTCCAGAAGGTCAGTTGATCTGCCTATTTTTCACTTGGTTGACAATAAAATAAAACTTATTGATTCAAGTCTGTTGAACTAGAAATATACAAAAGCAGAGACTCAGTAAAGATGAAAAGAAGAAAAAAAGAAATATATAAATTGGGGAAAAATGCCACCTTGACAGTATTCCAATACATAAACATGTAGTATTTCTTCATTTATTAAACCTTTAATTTCTTTTTTCAATTGTTGTACAGTTTTCAGTATTCAAATAGTATTTTAAAACTTTAATCCTAAATATACTTACCGATGATAACATAAATGGAATTATTTCTTTAATTTTATTTTTAGATAGCTGTTAATGTACAGAAATCCAATGATTTATATTGAAAAAGATGGAAAGAAGACATGCACTTCAATCAGTAGATTCAGAGTTCCAAATCCCTCCCAAGTACGAGCACGGGATGTAGGTAGCGTGCATTGTCAGTTAGGAGCCATTTCCAGGACACTTTGGGTGGATATTATAAATTAATCTAGAAATCCTTCTTGTAAGGGCTAAAAACTCTTCTAGGCATACATCAGTATAAAATTAGAACTTTGAGTTGTGCACACTGTCATTGATGGCTCTTGGAAGAAAAGATTTATTCGTATTGGCTTTGCCCTTGTGTGCAAGAGAGAACAGTTTGTGCAAGAGATGAATGACGTCAGCAAAGACTCCTGACAAAATTCGAAGGAAGGTCCTGTCTAGGCTCTATTTTAAAAGTGAGTTCAAGATTTGGGGATGAGACCAAATCATTGGGTCTGTTTGACAAGGACTGTATAGGTCCAGGTCTCTGTGATCCATGTGGTGGGGTGTGAGTACATCAAGATATTGACAGGGTGGATGCAGGTATTTGGAGAAATTGAGCCACTGGAGAAATTGAGCCATTCTGTTTAATACCACTCTTGTAGGTAGTCATGACCGAGTCATACAAAAGGCAGTTGTAGGGTCTACACAGGGCTGACTCAAACACACAGCTGGAAGGAATTTGATGCGGATTACACACTGTGTTCAACCCTTATTTACACAAATTTTCTGCATGCTCATGGACGTACTCCTCCATTCTTTCCATCTCCTTCTCCATCCCCCAAACTCTCTTCCCCTCCCCTTCTGGCCTACTTTTCTGCTTTTCACTCTCCACTAAAGTCCACCCAACCTCCAAGGACCCAGGCCTATCTCAAGGTCATCTCTTTGCCTTCAAATTTTTCATAATGCCTGGTAGATTCCCTGTAGAAGGCAATAGCTTTGTTTGGTTGCATTATTTCATCCGCAACCTGCTTGCCTTTTTGGAAAGATGAAGAATATCTCAATTACAGTAGAATGTTTATGAAGGTGACGAGGTAAAATGAGAGCTACATCCACTCAGTGAGTGTGGCTGTCTGTGACTAGCATGTTCTTATCCTCACCCCATTCATCTGTATTTTCTACCCTTTACAAACAGAGTGAATTCATTTATAAGAACTGCAGTGGGTGGCTGGGTTGCTTGGTGCCAGGAACCAGAAAAAAAAAAGGTGATTCTCCTATCATTGTTCTCAATCTTCCTCATTTATTTAACCTTTTGAAGGAGCAATTACTTTTTGTCTTTCAGAGCTGAGTGTTGAACACCCAAAAGACAGAGCAACTTCCTCAAGAGCCTTACAACCTACATCATTCCAGAGCTACAGAGATTTCTCCAAACCCAGAACCCACCTGTCTAGCAGGGTTTGGGGAGAGGATATTCTCCTTCCCCTAAAGAGATATTTTGATTTACTAAGAATCCCCTGTTTGCAACCGGGTGTGGTGGCTCACAGCTTTAATCCTAGCACTTGAGAGTCAGAGGCAGGTGGATCTCTGTGAGTTTGAGGCCAGCCTGCTCTATATAGTGAGTTCCAGGACAACTGGGGATAGAGGGAGACCCTGTCTCAAAAAGACCAAAAAAAAAAAAAAATTCCATATTTGCTACTGCATATTTTCACAGACACATTTCAGCTTTTGGCAGGTCAGGTATAAAGTATCCCCCACCTTCACAGATTCCAGAAGACTCCAGGTTGGAGACTTAATTTTTCTTTGAAACACTATGTCTTCATGAATTTCTCTAGGTATGTGTTGATGCTCACTCATCCAGTCTTGACTGAATATACAGCTGAGAGTTTTAGGAGGCAATCTCTATCCTAAAGTGAATTGGATATTACTAGAAAGGAGGTGAATTCAGAAACTTTCCCATCACCTCAAGGTAGCTCTTAGGCTCATACAAATACATGGACTCCCCTCACTGTAAATCCCATCAGTTGTCCATGAACTTTCCATGTCTAGTGATGTTGAGTAGAGGGCTTTATTCAGTGGCTAAACAGACATGGCATTTTAATTTACTAAGAAGTCAATACAAGTGACACCAATCATGCTCAGAACCCCTTTAGTATTTGAGAGTTTAGATGTGTCATACTTTCTGTGTTCACTAGACTTTCAGATGCTTCTGTTTAGAGACTTACTCTTTGTTGACAGTATGTCCTCATGACTTCTAGTGATCCACAGTAGATATACCCCGGATTCATAATGACTCATTAATTATTTTTATAGGGTAAATCCTGTTCTTGAAGTGAATTGAGTTCAGTGCAGAGGAAGAAAAAAGATTTTCAGGAATATTTTCACAGACCAAGGTGCTTCCTTCTTACTCCCATGATCATTCAAACTTCTCAGTGATTCCCATTAGCTGTGCACATCCCTGGACATACAGAGATATACACACTGAACTTTGGCTATTGAAATATTTTTTTCAGTTTGTGAAGAAATATGGGAACCTTGTTAGCCTGGATATTGGTAATGTGTCTACAGTGCTTATAAGTGGACTGCCCTTAATCAAAGAAATCTTCACTAACTTGGATGAAAACTTCTTGAACCGCCCAATCACCCTTGTCCGAGATTTTATCTTTAAGAAAAATGGTAAGTTTCTTGAGCAACATAAAATATGCATTGTTGTTAAAGGTATTTCTATGGGTTGAATTATCCAATAGTCCTATATGCCAACTCCATTATGAAATGTCATCTTTAAAGGAAGTTGGAGGCCAGATGTCCAGAATGAAAGCACCCATCAGAGGACAGACAGTGTTGTCCCTGATAAAGATTGAGAGAAACGATCTGTCCTGTAAAACTAACTCAACATGCCTTGGTAGGGAGGTAACCACAGCACCTGGCCATAGCCAGAGACACTGTCCTCTCATTCCATTTTCCAATTCTGACCACAGAGAGATCACTGACCTTTTGGCTAACATTAGAATAGATTAGCCTGAATTTTCAATATTGGCCTTAAATTGTTAAATGTCTAAAAAATTAAAAATAGAACTGAAAATCTATTAATTTAACAAAGTGTCATTTTAGTTGTTTTCTAATTGCTCCTCTAATTACTGGCCACTCAGTTCTACATCTAGTCACTGTGATATCAGTACAGTCCTAGGCATAAGTGGTTACCATTGAGTAGACTACATCAGAATCATTGTCTTTACATAACACATACTATGGAATGAGAGACTGAATCTATTAGCTACACTAATTCAAATTGTGAAGTGCTGCAATGGTAAGGGCAGAAGGCATTGATCCAAGGTTCCTAAGTTGTCTTGGGATTCAGGAAAAGTCTCTGTAAGTAAAGAGTATGCATTTGGTAATATGAACAAATTGTCAATGTTAATAGAAAAGCCTTGGAAGGACAAGAAAAAAAAAAAAAGGGACCACAAGGAGCTGAAAGCCATATCATGTGGCAGGAATGATAATTAAAAGACATAGAACAGTGGACTCAAGCTTTCTGGGTTGGTCACAAACAGCCCAGCCCTTGGCTTTCATCCTAATGGAATGGTGTGGGATGGTGTTATGTTCTTACACAGAAAAGCTGGAAACTCGAACACTCCAGGTGACAAGAGATGACAGTAGGTTAGACCAAGATGGTGGCATTGGAGCCACATGGACTGAAGTCATTCAAGAGGGTAGCAAACATGACACGGGGATGCAGATGTCAGCAGATTGGGGGGCTGACAGGAGCCCCATTAGAGTGACATTCACAGAAGTGGGTAATGGGAAGAGGAGCACCAAGAGGCGATGAAGATCTTTGTGGTGTATGCTTCTATTGGGAGCTGCAGGAATAAAATAATGAATTCTGTTACAGGTGTACTACTATCAAAGTGTGGCCTTAGAAACCAGGAAGACTCAAACTTCAACACCTGGTTGACTAACTACTACAATTTAGTTTTTCTTTACAAAATTTACTTTATTCCTGTGTCTCAGTTTTCTCAAGTGGAATGGGCCTAAGCCTGGTAGGTAATAAACCTGTAGACTTTCCAAGAGTACTAAATGACATAATGCCGAAGAAACACTATGTGTGATATCATAAGCCACTAGGAAATGCTGGCTACTAAGTTCCTTGCTTTGGACTCGTTTCTGCAGACCTGGTGTGTCAGGTCTCTTATTGGCCCTTTCCCAAATTTCTATATGGTTTGCCAAGTGATTTATACTAGAATCACAATGCTGTAATACTGGATTTCTTTTTTTCAGGATTGATTTTTTCTGATGGCCAGACATGGAAGGAACAAAGAAGGTTCACCTTGATGACCCTGAGGAACTTTGGATTAGGAAAGAAGAGCTTAGAGCAGCGCATCCAGGAAGAGTCCCACTTCCTTGTGGAGACCATGGGAGAGGAGAAAGGTGAGCAATTTCTGGGCATGTGCAGGGTATTAAGGTGCAAACAAATACTTACTGAATGTCTTGGGTCCTGAACTTTGCTAGGCACTGAGCATTTAACAATGAACCTCCAACCATGTCTTTATCCTACAAGTACTGGAGCTAAACACACAAAACAGGTCACTATTGAATTTAAAGCCTGGTTATCAATATGATACCTCCAGCATTGACAGACTCCTGTGTGCTTGTCAACTCCCATGCATGGTGCCAGAGGCTCTCATATGATCATGTAGAGTTGAATCTGTGGAAAATAGAAACAAGCCAATATCTTTGAAAAACCCATTTCCTTCTTTCTCCTCATCCAGGACAACCTTTTAACCCTCACTTCAAGATCAACAATGCAGTTTCCAATATCATTTGCTCAGTCACCTTTGGGGAGCGCTTTGATTACCAGGACAGTCAGTTTCAGGAACTGCTGCAGTTACTGGATGAGGTCACGTGTTTGGAGTCCTCGATGATGTGTCAGGTAGGCACTCTGCCTTTCACATGTCTTGGGAGGAGGATGGACTGGGGCTGATTCGACACAGGTAGTTTCTTCCTTTATTTTCTTGGACATTTTTGGAGCTAATATATAATTCTTTAAGCTTGAGTCTGACACACACACTTATCTTAAGTGCATCTGTTGATTCTGAGGCTTTTGTTACCATAAGAGACTTTGTATACACAATAGTGATTCTGACATTTATATGAAGTGTTTTAACGTTTTCATGGGGACATGCACATGTACATATCAATGCTGGTCTTTTTAATTTTTTTTTAATTTTTTGTTTTTTATTTATTCTTGTATGTGTATGAATGTAGGTCTGTGCACCTGTGTCGTGCAATGCCACGGAGGTTAGAACAGGGTGTCGGATTCCCCTGGAACTGGAATTAAAGACGGTTCTCAGCCGCCATGTGGGTGCTGGGGATCGAACCCGGGTCCTCTGCAAGAGCAGTCAGCGCTCTTAACCACTAGGCCATCTCTTCAGCCCAATGCTGGTCTTTTTTAAAGAATAACAATATTATTGCTGACTCTGATTCTCTCCTCCCAAGCCTCTCTCTTCCTGCCTCAGATGCATCTTCTAAGTTTACTTTCTAACTCCTCAGCTTGTTTTGAGATCCTTCTTTGTACACTGGTCTTTGATAAGTACAGACTAGCATTGCACTATCTGAACCCAATAGACATTGAGTTCATCTTAGGTTTGCTATCCTATAAATAATGCTGTCATGAATATTCTGGCACCAGTGTTCATGAGAACACATCCACTCATTTGACTTGTGTTTGCATTTGGACTTTAAAGATAACTAATGATTCAGAAGAGTGTACAGCTTACATGCTCATCAACACTCATTACTTTCCATATTCTAATACCAATAATAGCATATAACTTCTAATATTACATATAACTCTTTGTGGTTCAAATTTTACTGTCAACTATGTCCCAGTTTTTGTCTTCTAATCCTTGGAGTCTCTCAAGCACTGTCCACAGCTTCCTGAATATGGAAGATATTTCCAGAGTAAAATTAACCCTGTGAAGTTTAGTTCACATGTGGGGTTTCCTCCTCCTGCTAGGCCCGTCTCAGAAATCAACTCACTATCTTGATGTATACATATATGCAGTCACATGTATATACATTTGTGTATTTTTAAACATTTTATGTGTTTTGTGTGTTACCCTCAGCACTTTCTTTCTTCTAAGGATTTCTATTCTGGACCCTTTGTGCTTCCTTCTGGACTTTAATATTTTTTTCCATATCTTTGAAGAATGTCATTAGAATTATGGTACAGACTGCACTGAATCTGTAGATTGTTTTTAGTAATCTAGCCATTTATCTTAAAGAATCTTCAGTTCCTTTCTTCAGGACCTTAAAGTTTTCACTATAGATGTCTTTCACCTCTCTGGTTAGGTTTATTCCTAGATATTCTATTATTTACTATTTTGTATGTATATGCACATGTGTCTATCTATAAGTTCATGTGTGTACTTGTGGACATGGAGGACAAGAGGCAACCTCAGGGTATCATCATCAGGGAAATCGTCCACTGCCTTTCATTAGCCTGGAACACACCAAATAGCCTGGACTGGCTGGAAGACACCCCAGCGATCTTCCTGTCTCTGCCTCTCTATTGCTAGAATTACAAGTGGACTCTATCTGCACCTAACATTTTTACATAGGTTCTGGGGATCAAATGCAGGTCCTCACAGTTGCAAGGCAAGTAATTTACCAACTGAACTGTCTCCTCAACCCATTTAAAATATCTATCTATCTATCTATCTATCTATCTATCTACCTATCTATCATCTATCATCTCTCTGTTATCTCTCTATCATCTATCTATCTCATCTATCATCTATTTATCTATCATCTATCTCTATCATCTATCTATCTATCTATCTATCATCTATCTATCATCTATCATCTCTCTGTTATCTATCTATCTATCTATCTATCTATCTATCTATCTATCATCTATCTATCTATCTATCTATCATCTGTCTACCTACCTCCTATCTATCCACCTCCTATATATCTATCACCTATCTATCTATCTCTCTATCTATCTATCATCTATCTATCTATCTATCATCTATCTTTCATCTAGATATCAATCATCTTCTATCTAGCTACCTGAAGTTATTGTGATTAGAATAATTTTTTGCTGAGTTCTTTCTGGGTGAGGTCTTCACTGGTATATAGAAAAGCTACTGACTTTTTTATGTTGATTTTAAACACTGCTACTTTTCTGAAAGTTTTTATAACCTATAAATGTTTTTGGTAGAGCGTTCGATACTTTTAAATATAGGCTATGCCATCTGCAGACAGGAGTAATTTCCCGTCTCTTCTACCTACATCCCATTTTGTGTGTGTTTTTTTTTTTCCTCTTGTCTTTACTGTGACAAAGACTTTGGCTACTACATTGAGTAACAGTGGAGAGAATGGGCACTCTTGTCTCATTCTAGATTTTAGAGGAAATATTCTTCATTTCCCCCATTTAGTGTGTTAGCTGTAAGTTTGTCATAAATAACCTTAACTTTGTGTCTTGTTTTTTTAAGACAGAGTCTCTCTGTAGCCCCAGCTAGCCTGAAACTTGCTCTACAAACCAGGCTGACATTGGTCTCACAGAGATCCACCTGCCTCTGTCTTTGGAGTGCTGGGATTAAGGACATATATCACCATACCCAACATACATAGCCTTTATTATATTGAGATAAGTTCTTACTGATCCTGCTTTCTTTGTGAAGGAATCCTGAACTAGACTGAAGCTCTTTAATATCCTTCAGATTATCATGATCATGTGATTTCTGTCCTTAAATACATGTGCTGAATTCTATTGGCTGTTTGCTCATATTGAACCAACCTTGCATTCCTGGAACAAAATCAACTTAGTCATGGTGTATGATTTTTAATGTATTCTTCTATTTGATTTGCAAATATTTTATTGAGAAATAGTACATTTATAATCATCAAAGAAATTAGTCTATAGTTTCATTTCTTTTTTTTTGTCTTTATCTTGTTTTGATGTCAGGGTAATAGTGTTTTTAAGAATTAGTTTGGTAGTATTCCTTTCATTTCTAATTTTTTCAACAGTTGGAGGAACATCAGTGGTAGCTCTTCTTTAAAGGCTTGGTAAAATTTGATAGTGAATCCATTTGTCCCTAAGCATTTCTGTGTTGGGAGATTCTTTATTGCTGATTAAGTCTTGTAGGGTTTCATGTATTTGTTAAAGTTGTTTATATCTTCTTGATTTAATGTTATGTCATGGGTCTCTAAAAGTTTAAAATTGGTAGAGAAATAAAGACATTTCAAGGAAAGCACAAACTAAAGCAGTTTATGACTACCAAGCCAGCAATGCAAATGTTTAAAGTACTATATACAGAAGAGAAAGAAAAACAATCTCAATCACGAGAGGACAGGAAAGAATAAATTTAATGAGAAGAATTTCTGAACAAGGCAGAGATAGGAAGGAATCCATCATGTTCAGCACCAGAACAAAACAAATATCTAATTTTAATAAGGAAGAATGTTAAGACTAAACAATAAGCCCACCAACTAGAAAAACAACCAAAAAAACTACAGGAATTAACTGACATCTTTAAAAAATAATTGTTTTAAAATAATTTTTAGATTTTATTTTTATCTTATGTGTGCAAGTATTTTGCCTGCATGTATGTAAGTGCACCTATGTCATGAAATGCTCACAAAGGCCGAAAAGGGCATCAAATCTATTGGAACTGGAGTTATGGATAGTTGTGAGCTGCCATGTGGGTGCTGGGAATGGAACCTGGGTCCTCTGCAAGAGCAGCCAGTGCTCTTAACCAGTGAACCATCTCTCCAGCCCTACTTAGAATTTTTTTTTTTATGACTTTAATAGATCCTGGAGAGCTTTTTCTCAGATCTTGTTTATTTTTATCTAAGCTAATTTAAATGCTTCTTATAATTGGATCTCTATGTTTTTGAGATTTGCTATAAGCTCATTGAATTGATTCTTTATGTACTTAGTGTTTAATCTCAGTTCCTTATTCATGATACTGTGGATTCCTAAGTTTGGTCTTTAGACTGTATCCCAGAGTTCTTGGGTATTATGGTCCTGCTCATAATTTAGTTTTCCTTATTGACATTTGAATGTAGTTCTTTATCAGTGTTGTACCACAGTCTTTATAATCTTGTTTAGTTTAGTCTGTTGATGTTTCCCATTGTGTTTTTAAAAATTTTACTCATTGAGTATTTTATTACCAATATTTATGTTTGTTTTTTGTTTCTTCAAATTCTCAGTTTCCTTATTGCATGTTTCCTTCATGTTGCTGATGTTCTCATCCATCTTGTTGACTTTTTTCTTCTTTTCCGGGTCCTGGATTGAATTCATCTGCTTCACTATATCTTCTTTCAGGTCACTGATTATTTTTTAATTAATTTTATTTATTTATGTATGTGTATGAATGTACTGTCTGCATGCAAGTTTGTGCACCCATGTCATGCAATGCCGTGGAGGTCAGAAGAGGGTGTCAGATTCCCCTGGAACTGGAGTTCTCCTGGAATTGGAGTTTCAGACGGTTCTCGGCCACCATGTGGGTGCTGGGGATCGAACCCGGGTCCTCTGTAAGAGCGGTTGGCGCTCTTAACCGCTAGGCCATCTCTCTAGCCCCCAGGTCACTGATTATTTTTATCAGAAACTTCTGCAGTTGTCACCCAGTATTTTACCTATTTCAGTATCTTTGAGATTACTAGTTGAGTTGTTATTTTTTAAACAAGTTTTTTGTATTTTTTTAATTTATTTATTTATTATTTTTTATGTGTATGGATGTACTGTCTGCATGTAGGTTGGTGCACCCGTGTCGTGCAGTGCCACAGAGGTCAGAAGAGGGCATCAGATGCCCCTGGAACTGGAGTTAAAGATGGTTCTTAGCAGCTATGTGGGTGCTGGGAATCAAACCCGGGTCTTCTGCGAAAGCAGTCGGTGCTCCAGCCCGAGTTGTTATTTTCTTTAATTTTTTTAAAAAATTTTATTTATTTCCGTATGTGTATGAATGTACTGTCTGCATGCAAGTTTGTGCACCCATGTCGTGCAATGCCGCAGAGGTCAGAAGAGGGCGTTGGATTCCCCTCGAACTGGAGTTCTCCTGGAATTGGAGTTTCAGATGGTTCTCGGCTGCCATGTGGGTGCTGGGGATTGAACCCGGGTCCTCTGTAAGAGCAGTCGGCGCTCTTAACCGCTAGGCCATCTCTCCAGCCCCCTGAGTTGTTATTTTCTTAGAAGAGTCACAGTGCTTTGCTTCTTCATGTTTTCTCATGTTTCTGTTACAATTTATGCATCTGTTGCCTTTAGATAGCTTTTTTGTAATATGCTGAGTCAGCTGTTGTGGATGTGTTAGGTTTACCATATCTTGGGTTCACACTGGTTCCAGGAAAAAGTCAACTTGATTTATAGTTGCCGGTCCTTTAAATGTACATTCTTTCTTTCTCTGGCTGTATGTTTTCGGTGGTTATCCACTTTCTGTGGTTATCAACTTCTCTTTGACGTACCCAGAAGTAGATTTGTTTTCATTTATTTCCCAGAGTACATTCTCAGGAGCTTTATGTATGCCCTCACCCAAAACTGAATTGGTTAGCACGATTTCTAAAAATTAAAAAGAATGAGATCTACTACTATAATTATTTAAGTTATTTTGTCAAAGTTCATCTCCATCAATCTTTGCATTGATTTTGTAAAGATGAAGTGATTTGAAGTGGACTAAGTAGGTAGTGCAGAATTGTGTGAGCAAATATAGATAGCAGTCCGTCCACCAGATGGCTACTGAATACTCTATGTGTCTTGTGTCCTTCAATGCCTAGATATGGGACCTCACCAAGAGATAGTATATAATTAATGTTATCTATTAATAATATTGCATTATTACAATATTATTACAATACAATAATATCATAATATTACATTATTAATATTGTTACAATCCCTGTTATCAAAATATTGTAGATAGGAGGCAGGAGAGGTAACAATCATAACCATACCTATCTCATTTTAAGTCTTGTAGATTTTATAATATGTTATCTTACCTATGTACCACAACATATCAGTGAAACTTCATTTAATATCTGTTTTACTTCAGTAAATATTACCCACATGGATATTAACTCATACATCACCAACCTGTGCATTTACTGTCACAAAGCATTAATAGTAATTTCCCTGAGGGAAAATAAATCATGACAGGGTGAAAAGACTGCTGTCACATTGAAGATCATACTCTTTTTCTAACAGAGCTCTGGGCAACTGATGTTTTGGCAGTGAGTACCTTCATGGTGGTGGGGGGGCAGGAGCGTCAGAGATACGCTTTCTACCCAAGGAGCACCCACAACGAAAGTCTACAACAGGAAGGCCTTCAAAAAGGTTGAATAGGCCACCGTGGTTGTACTGTGTAGAAAAACAGGTACAAAAGATTGAGGATCAGAAGATTCCATATCTGTAGGGCTTACTGGTGTGAAGCATGACATCAGACTGAGATCAGAAGAGAGTCTTTACAGGCTGAAAGTCATAGAGTGACACTACGTGGTTACGCCAAGTAATGTTCTTTCTGGAGACTATTTACAAAATGACCTGCAATGGAATTAAGAGTGGAATCAAGAAAACTATTCAATGCCATACCAACATCCAGGTAGGAGAAGTGTAGGTGGAAACCATCGGGCAAACAAGTAGGCTGATGAGAAATGGTCCAAGGCTCTGTATATCTTGCATGGCAGAGTTAAATGCCTGGAAAGGGGGTGAGTGGGAAACAGAGGTTAGAATGGACCCACAATTTGGCAGTGAAGAACAAAGGAGAAAGACAAGACTGTGTAGAAATGTGGAAAAGTTGTGCCATGAGCTCCTCATGACTGTCTTGTTTGTAACAATTAGCTCTACGTTGTTTTTCCGTGGATAATAAAATACCTTCCTGGACCACACAAAACAGTTTTCAGAGACTGGGAAAAACTGAAGTTGTTTGTTTCTGACATGATCAAAAATCACCAGAGAGACTGGAATCCTGAGGAGCCTAGAGACTTCATCGACGCTTTCCTCAAGGAAATGACAAAGGTGAGGAGGTGCTGCCTGTGTCTTCCTCTTACAGAAGAAGTAGTCGGTAGTGGTTTGTTTGCAGTTGATCCTTCAGGAGGCAATTATGATGCTAGGGGTTCAACACAGCTCAGATTTATTCTCTCATAGTTTGGGCTGATCCCTGTATTCCCATTGGCCATGTGAGCTTCTTTAGGGGACTACAAAGACTTTGCTTCTCACAGACTCTAGAAGACATTGATGTTCTTTGGCTCCTTCCTCCATCTTTGGTGCCAAGATGGTGGCACCTCTTTCCTCTCTGATCCCTGCTTCCATGTTTACCTCTCACCTCTCTGGTTCTGACCCTGTAGCCCCAATTATAAGAATAATTCAGGATAATCTTCCCCTCTCTAATTAATCATATCCCAAAGTATTTTTTACAATATCAAGTGACATGTACAGGTTCCAAAGATGGATATGGACATCTTTGTAGACTACTGCTAAAAACAGGAGTAGTATTTTGAAGTACATGATAGCATTAACTGAGGACTACTGAGGTCATTAGGAACAAAGAGTTCGCTGCCATTTGGCATGAGGACTTGCCAGTGCCAGATACTATATTTCATGCCATCCCCTTTGCCATTTACTCACGTATGAAAGGAAAGTAGCAATTAAACTTCAGAGCTTATCCTTCTGCACTTTAGTTCCAGGCTAGTTACACACTCCATCTCAGCCCCCCACTGTAGGAAACAAGCAAAACTGAGGTGGATGCTAGAGCTCACGGTATGGAGGTCATCTGAATTCCATCATACTCAAGAGGTTGGAAGGCAAGCAGATGGAGATACTTGTTACTTCTGGATCCTATGAAAATACTTGAAAGAAACAACTTAAGAGATTGAAGACATTTTGGCTCCCGTTTCCAGGGGGGGGTTAGGTGCACCACGGCAGAGTAGTAGTGGTAGAGCTGCTCAGCTCCTGTCATACACTGCCTTTTCTAGTACCCAGACAACACGACTACAAGCTTCAATGAGGAGAACCTCATCTGCAGTACACTGGACCTCTTCTTTGCTGGGACAGAGACAACATCCACGACGCTGCGCTGGGCTCTGCTCTTCATGGCCCTCTACCCAGAAGTCCAAGGTGAGCATGGGGGGAATGTACTGGACAAGGCAGAATGGTGCTTCTGGAAGCTGTGGCTCAGAAGGTTCTAGAAGACATCATGGTGGGGGAGGAAGAAGTAGAACAGCTGTGAAGTGGACACTTGGGCATGGGACATGTCCTCCACATGTTATGTCAGGACTGCAATGATGGCTCCATTGGTACAAATATTACAGGGACTCTGGACCTTCATGATGCTTGATCTCTAGAGGGAAACAGAGACTTGATCCTGCAGTAGGTTCCAGAGGACAGTGACTTTTCCAAGACACAGCCACTCCTGCCCTCTTTCCTGTTCAGAAATACTTTCCCGTTTCGCCCTGGATACTGAACAAGCTCCTTATTCTGGCATTTGACGTCTGCTTATATGCACTCTCTGCCTGTCCAGCCTCAACCCCACCCACTTGGCATGGGTGCCTTGAAGTTATATGTCATTTCTCAGCCTTGCCTTATTCATACTTCATAGATGAGTTTTTGAGACACCATGCCAAGTTAAATATCAATCACAATACCACGCAAAATATTCTGTACAGTTCAAGTAAGTTATCTAGAGCTTAAACACAGAAGGTTGAATGAGGTAAGAAGGTGGAACTTATGTAATGGATATACAGTTTCAGTTTTGTAAGATGAAGAAGTTCTGATCATTACTTGCACAGCAATATAAGCATATTTAATATTAGTGAACCATACACTTAAACTGTTAAGAAGATCAGTGGTTGGTGGCATACACAATTAATCACAGTATCTGCGAGCCCAGGGCAGGCGTGTTGCAAATTCAAGGTTACCTTGGGTGCATAAATAGACTTTACTGGAAAACAAAACAAAACAAAACATTGCTGTTGTTATAATTCTTGTTATGCACAGTTTATCCACAATTAATTAGTTTATGGATTGTTGAGCATTGATAGCCATATATTCCTCTCTCAGGGGAAATATCTAAGCTAGACCCTGTAATGAGTTTGTTCTTCTCAATTGCTTTCAATTTGCTGCTGTGCTGAGCTTGGAAAAAGAATCGACATTCTTTAAGATGGTTCTGTGAGGACTGCTTTCTACCCCCAGGAAGGGACAGGGAGAATGGAGCAGACACCAATCACTTCAGACTATGTCCAAGGATGAAACATCATGTCTATTTGCCTTTTACTGGACAGAACTGAGTCACATTTTCTCCTAAAGGAGTCTGAAAATGAAATTTTTATCTGGTCAACAATTGAATCTCTATTACCCTAAAAAAAAAAAAAAAGAAACCATATTAGTGGATCTCTAACTGTTTCAATCCTTTGTTATTAGGATTATATTAGTTTATGTAAATATCAAAACTTCCTTAAGCTGAGGCAGATCTAGTCTCACTAATCAGGTAGAAAACTAAGTCTGAAAGAATTTAGGAAGCTTCACCAGCAATGTTTTTGATTGTCAGTTTGCAGTGTATGTTCTATTCTGATATGTCTCCTTCAGAAATTAAAGTCTACAGAGACATGCAAAGTGGTCTGAACCATTGTGCTCTCCCTATAAATTAATTTCTTGACATTTCATTACCAATGTAATGGTGTTGGGATTATGAAGGGAATTAGTGTGGTGATTAGCATTATGAAGAGAACTAGTGCCTTTAAGAGAGGCACCAGACAACCCAGAGAGATGGCTCAGTGGGTAAAGGAACTTGCTGCCAAAGCCTGTTGACCTGAGTTTAATCCCTAGAACTCAGAGGGTAGAAGGAGAGGAAACTCTCACATGCTGTCCTGTGGCCTCCACCTAGCCACTTTAGCAAATTGCTCATATCTAATCATACCCACAAATAAAATATGTAGTTAAAATACTATTGTTAAAAAATATCAGTGGGGGGGGCAGGAGAGATTGCTCAGCGGTTAAGAGCACTGACTGCTTTTGCAGAGGACCTGGGTTCAATTCTCAGCACCCACATGGTGGCTAAGAACTGTCTTTAAGCTGGGTGTGATGGTGCACGCCTTTAATCCTAGCATTCGGTAGGCAGAGGCAGGCAGATCTCTGTGATTTCAAGGCCAGCTTGGTCTACAGAACAAGCTCCAGGCCAGCTGGGACTAAAAGGGAGACCCTGTCTCAAAAAGGCCCAAAAAATGTATCAGGGAGAATCTTTTCTCCCTATGGTATGAGGACACAGCAAAACATTGCCGTTTATGAGACACAAAGTTGTTCCTCACTAGGCAAGAAATCTGTGGATGCCTTGGTTGTAATTGTCCTAGACTATAGAACTATGAAATGAAATTTTTGCTTTTTATACCAATGAGATGAAAAGTATCTATTTGTAGAACCCAGCCTAGATACTACTATGAGTTTAGTCATGGTGATCTGACTTATTCAATTCAAGATATATGCAAACGTAAGGTCATATTGTAGAATCAAAGAAAGATATAGAGTTAAAAGTTCCAAAGCAATCCTTTCTTTGATCTTTTTGAGACAGGGTCTCCCCATAGCCCAAGCTGGTCTGGAACTCACTATGTAGACCAGGTGGGCCTTGAACTCACAGAGATCAGCCTGCCTCAGCCTCCACAGTACTAAGGTTAAAGGTTAAGGGTTAAGGAACATTGTAATTGTTTTTGCAACCAAAACTAGATGAAATGAAAGCAGTTAAGGCCCTAGGGAAAAACTGTTTCCTTAGAAGAGAGCATATACATTTATTTTTATTTATTTATTTAAAATTTTATTTATTTATTTATTTATTTATTTATTTATTTATTTATTTATTTATGTATATGAATGTACTGTCTGCATGTAGGTCTGTGCACTCATGTCGTGCAATGCCGTGGAGGTCAGAAGAGGGTATCAGATATCCCCTGGAACTGGAGTTACAGATGGTTCTCAGCCGCCATGTGGGTGCTGGGGATCGAACCTGGGTCCTCTGCAAGAGCAGTCGGCACTCTTAACTGCTAGGCCATCCCTCCAACCCCAGAGCATATACATTTAAAACTTAGTGGAGTCTCCTGCTTTCTTTCAGAAAAGGTACAGGCTGAGATTGACAGAGTGATTGGTCAGGGGAGACAGCCCTGCCTGGCTGACCGAGAGTCCATGCCCTACACCAATGCTGTCATCCACGAGGTGCAGAGAATGGGCAACATTGTCCCCTTGAATGTTCCTAGGGAAGTGACAGTGGACACCACGTTGTCTGGATTCCACCTGCCAAAGGTAACTAGACACTGCCAGCCTCAGACCCTCCAGTCACTCTTTGACATCATCTTCTGAACCTAAACTTTAAAAGTGACATGTTTTCCAGTCCCAAGAAATCATTTAAAGGGGGAGATATTACTCCTGATGAAATATGAATTTCCTTCAAGTACCTTAGTAATATTTCTGTGTGTTTGGGAAGTGGAGAAGGAATTACCTTGGTCAAATTATGCAGTCAAAGCCTGGGTAGATTTGCTGAAGGACATCTCTACACCTTCCTGCGCTAATGTGGGCACACAGTAGACAGAAGTTCTGTCAGATGTTGTCTGATAGAGCAGCTCTCAGGGACATGCCAGGATTAGTAAAGTAATTCTTCAAAATCCTCAAGATACGGGATGTTAAGATGTGAAATGCATTTGAGACACCTGGACTCACAGTGAGGGTGGTGTTTCTAACATACTGATCTCCACCACCACCGGGCAGGTTTCCTTTTACTTACGGTCTCATGATCTAGAACTTTCTTTCCCACGAAGAAAAGCAGTTTAAAGTGCAATCTTAATTATAAGAAAAAGAGAGAGAAAGGAACAAACGGTTACTAAGCAATCCTTATGTGTTGTAGACTCCTACCTCTTTCAAAATGGCTTATACAAGATCTTTTCAGAATAACTATCAATTTCCATTTTGTAGATTGGCAAATTGAGGATCAGGGAAATTAAGTTTGCATAAGCTCTCTCTACTCTAAAGCATCAAGACTTTGGAATCAGAACTAAACCTATTTCAATTCTTTGCACCACCCTAGGACATGCATTCCTTTGAGATTAGAAGAACCTCCCTTATATATATTTTTTTTCTGCAGAAATCTCTCCAGAGCACCTCATACTCCCTCTACTCAATTCACAGTTATCATTCATTGCATGCTTGGCTATGACAAAATACCTGAGGTTTTACTTCAGCATGGAGCAAGGGTATGCCACAGCAGATCAGTTCAAACATCATGGTAACCTCAGAGAGGAAGACTGCAGGAAGCTTTCCTCCCCCCCTCCGCCCCACCCCCCAGTCCTCCCCCCACCCCCTGTTTATTCCATTCAGGCCTCCAGACTTTGAGATAGTGCCATTCACAATCAGAGAAAGTCTTCCACACTTAGATAATTGTCTCTGGGACTTTCATCACAGATAAAGGTGTTCTTTACTAATCTCCTACACACTTCTCAATGGCCCAAGTTGACAATCAAAAATAACCATCAGGGGCTGGAGAAATGGTTCAGTGGTTAAGAGCACCGACTGCTCTACCAGAGGACCCAGGTTCGATTCCCAGAACCCACATGGCAGGTAAAAACAGTCTTTAAGCCCAGCGTGGTGGTGCATGCCTTTAATCCTAGCACTCTCGAGACAGAGGCAGGCAGATCTCTTTGAGTTCCAGGCTAACTGAGGCCATAGGGAGACCCTGTCTCAAAAGTAAATAAATGAATAAATAAATAAATAAATAAGTTAAAAAAAAGAATAACTATCAGAAGCAGCCTCTGTGGAACTACTGTATTTTGTCATAGACCCTGGGAATGTTTTGTTCTCCTGAACACTCTCCAGAGGTAGAACCAGTAAAGTTCACCCAACAGACACAAACACAGCCATGTATTTAACACTGGAGAACCAGGCCATTTCAATCTACATTTTTTTAATACTGAATTTCAACATCAAGTTTCAATAGCAACTCTGGGCACTGAGAATCTAACTGGCATAAATATAAAGAGGCTACGAGCCATGGCTTTGTCTCAGGTAGACATAGTTACAAAGGAGGGTACCTTTGTCCACTGTGTTACTCTGAGCACATTATTAACCTCTCATGACATTAATTTCTACATCTGCAAAATACAGTGAAACTCACAAGATTCATAACAACGGTTGTAACTTTTTACTGTTTAGACACCAGAAATTCTTGGATTTGGAAAATATCTTGAGCCAAAAAGGCATGCAGGTACTTGCTTTGAAACCATGATATTGCCCAGAGGAAAACATCCTGGTTTTGTCATCTTTCAGATGTTCCTGAGGGAGAAATCAGAGGGGTTCTAGAGGAAGAGAAGTTCGAAGTGAATATAATTGGAGGGTTTCCCTGGGTAGTTACAGGATGTAGAACATTCCCAGCATGAAAACAGCCAGTAAAGGGAGGTTGAAATTAATGAGAGCCCAGCCTATTGGAGACACTGAAAACCACTCTATGGGAGTTAAGGCAGGAGGAGAAGCTGACACTAAGGGGTCAAACAAAGGTTCTTTGTTTTAAGACTGATTGGAAAATGCTACAGAATATGTAATGAAGTTGAAAATGTGGGCAGTGTGCCATGGTTAAGCCCTGGTCAAAGCATACTCTATTGCCAGCTGTGGAGCAGAAGATGCGGGCCTAAGGGGACTGTGGGAGACTGCAGAATTAAGAGTGAGTTAAAGTAGCCAGCTTCAGTAGTAGATGGATGGTTCAACGTGAGGCAAAGCTCACTGGTTGCAGAGACTTCCCCATTGAGAGCTGACCATAGGGAAGCAAAGGGAGAAGCCATGTCACTTCCTTTTGTAGAGTTACCGTCATCCTCACTGTAAGAAGCAGTTGAGTTGATGTTGATGGCTATTCCTTGCCACATTATCTTCCTACAGATGCTTCCAGGTCACCCTAGAACCATACTCACTACTTCCTACAATGTTATTGCATTCTACAATGAAGAGCTGCCTAAGGGGCCTGGAAAACCCTCAGAAGGCACTTAGACTCCATCACTGTAATTTGATCTGGACAAAGGGGAAGCTCCTGGGAAGCTCAGGTTGTGCTAAAATGGAAACTTGAGAACCATCACACTGCTCTGTCAGTGTGTTCTGTGCATCAAGCCTTGACTCTGTGCTTCCTTCTCTAGGGGACCCTGGTTGTGACCAACTTGACCGCACTGCACACGGACCCTAAAGAATGGGCCACCCCGGACACCTTCAATCCAGAGCACTTTTTGGAGAATGGACAGTTTAAGAAGAGAGAATCTTTTCTGCCATTCTCAATGGGTGAGTTGTGATGAGTAGAGAGATCAGAGCTCCTCCTCCACCCAATCTTCTTCTCCACCCTGCAGTCCTCTGCTTTGGTTGGATCCTCTCCATCTAGCCCTGCCCAGTGAGGGTCCAGCTTGCTGTTGGTTGCAGCCCAGCATTCTCTGGGCCTGGCATGGCTTCAGCACACCACTTTTCTCAGGCCTTTTCTTGCCTCTGATGGAATGTCAACTTTTCATGTTCTGTTTCCCACACACTCGAGAAAGAGACAGGAACCCTAGCTCTTCCTCACAAAGAAAGATCAATACCCTCCATCTTTTAACATTTTCAAATGTCCCAAGTTATTTTAAGTGATATCCTTTTGCACAAAGAAAGATGATTTGAATGAGATGGGGGAGGAGTCATGAGAGGGAGCTAGCTAATCCCTTATCACAAAGGGAACATGAAACATATTTCAAGTGTCATTTGCTTAACTGGATTGGATTCTGTCCTTCAGCAGCTCTATGAAAGGCAGGTCATTTGTCTTTTATAATTTTATACGCCATGATAAAAATCTAGTTAGATGTATGTCTGCTTTACTCTGTGCTGTTTCCCCACCCTTGGTTCTTAGTCACCTTCGTCATATTTCACAACTCGCAAGAATAGGAAAGCTGATAAGAGATAGGAACTCCTTCCAGTCTTCTGGTTCACAAAAAAGGAAAACATTTTGAATTGTCGCACAACATGGCAATGGGATGTGTCACTTCTTCTAACTAGTCTTGGTTCCTGAATCAGATTCATGAGATGCAGAAAGGTTATAAATATGGTCATTTGTATATTACACACAAATGGTTCCTGTAATGTTTACTGGAGCTGTGATGAGAGGAATGTGAATACATACCATGGCTTTCAAAGGACGGTGATCTTCTAGGCCCAGCGATGCCTATGTACATTACATGTCTTCTCTTCTTGTTTCAAACTCCTCTACCCCAGAGGTGTCCCCTCACAGTTGAAAATGTTCTCCATCCGCACCAGCTGAAAACTAAAACAGCAGCATGGAGACTCGCTGTTGCTTTGCTGTTGAGAATTGGATCGCTCCCTCTTATTTAAGGACTTCATTGACAAGCAGATTATCTCAGACAACCACAACAGGAATATAGTTATGAGTCATTAGAGAGGAGAGGGATTACTGTTTACTTTCAGCCCATGGGCAAATGCAAACTCAGGGGGGAGTTCTTTCCCCCCTAAGTTGAAGGTTTGTCTTTACTGTTAGTTTATTTTGCTCTATTATTGCCAGACTGAAACTTATCCTTTCCAGGCCCTTGCACTTTAAGAGTCACTTAGTTGGGCAGGGCGTGGTGGGCACACCTTTAATCCTAGCAGTTGGGAGGCAGAGGCAGGCGGATCTTTGTGAGTTCAAGGCCAGCCTGGTCTACAGAGAAAGTTCCAGGCCAGCTGGGGCTACAGGGAGACCCTGTCTCAAAAAGACAAAAAAAAAAAAAAGTCACTCAGTTGGAATCTTATGCATCAGTTATTTTTTAATAATTTTTTCTTGCATTTTTGTGAACTTCATGTTTTGATCATATTTAGACCCCCTCCTATCTGCACCCCTCTTATAGCCCCTCCCCCCCAGATTCCATGTACTTTGTCCTATGTGTTAAGGCCTATCAAGGCAAGTGTGTGTCTCCAAATATCCTTTGGCGTGAATCTGTCTACTGGAGCCTGGTTAATCTATCTAGCACACCACCCTTAAAGAAAACCAAGTCTCCCTCTCTCAGTAGTTACCAGTTGCCAATAGTTCCTCAGCTAAGGTTGGGGCTTCTTACTCAGTTCCTCAATTCTATGCTGCGATTTTGTCTTCTTGGAGCTGGCATGGGTCCTGCGCATGCTGTTACTGTTGCTGTGAGTTCATGTGAGCAACTTCCCAGCTGTCTGGAACACTCTGTTTCCTTGTGGTCATCCCCTGCTTCTGGCTCTTACGATCTTTTGAATCCCTCTTTCACAATGGTACTTTAGGCTTGGACGGCAGAGGTTTAATAAAGGCTTTTTTAAAAAATTATTATTTGTTTATTTTTAAGGGATTCTACAATATAATAACATAGTTGTTTTCAGATAACATTGATGTTGCTCAGTTTGCCGTACAATTAGGTAATTGGTGCATTTTGCAAGTATCTATGTCCAAATTTTGAACATAGTCCAGTTGGAGAAGCTTGTATGCACAGGCATGTTGATCAATTAGGAGTCCAGACTATATTGCTGTAGTCTCATGATTCACCCCTATCTCTCCACAGCCCTTACATTCTACCATGCCTCCTCTTCTGCAATTTGTTCCCTGGGCTTTGGGAAAGGGGCACAAGTGGGTGAGAAGAAAACAGTCTACTTTCTTTGGAGTTGTCGTTTTGGACTCTACTCTGTTCAGGTTGTTTCCCTTCATGGGTTGACACCTTTTCCAGTGATACCTTTTTAGTCATACTAACAAAGCACAAGCAATTGAATATACAGGCATTTAAGCAGTACTAATATTATGAAGCTAAGCTGTGAGCATAGACACAGATGCGTGATATGGTACTAATCTGCAAACTGTGGTTTCTCTATAAAGGGTGAAAAGTTCTTATTGTGGCTTATAACATCTCCTAACCACTAGAGGACATAAGCTTGTGGCATCCACTGTGAGTTATTCCTCCAAGGAGAGAGCTAATAGCCAATTAGATTTGGGATATATATAGAAACTTGGCTGCCACTGTTGCACAGTATCTCCAGGCTGTTGAGGTGTAGCTGTACGTTTTCAGGCATTTAGATTGGTGATTTTTACCTGTGGGAACATACAATTCTCCTCCCATTGTTAGTTTCAAGATCTCAAAAAGTGAAAATTTATCATAGGATTAAGAACACAGAGTTTTTCCATTTGTATCCCAGAAAGATACACCCCACCTCCCCCACCTCCTCTTTTTTTTTTTTTTAGGATTTTTTTTTTTTCTTCTCCAGCATTTTATCATAGAAACTATATGCATTCTACCACAAAAGAGTGAACAATCACTTCACATGTAAACCACATAACACATGGATGCATATTCTCCTTCCCACAGCAAACACAACACAATTCAATTTACTAAACCAAGTCTATAAAACATTTCAAGTTTTCTCTTCCTTTTATATCGAATGATTCACCAGATTTTCTTCTACTTCCATCATGAATTCTTTATCTTCTCACCATTCTCAACATCTTTCATAGTTTTGGATGCCGTCTGAACAAACATACCTAGATAACTCCAGGATTTAGACACAATTCATTAATTAACCATTTTTTCTCTGCTATGGATTCTCTCAGTTCATAGGTGTTAATTATTTCATGTCAAAAGTCCAAGAAATTTAAATATATGTTTCTTGTGGTTTGTGGTTCACTCTTTTTTTTTATTGATGCTTTGTGTATTTCATACATCATTTTCCAATTCAGTTCAGGCATATTTCCCCTCCCTTCCCCCCACCCCACCCCACCCCATCCCAGATCATGCATTCTGCCATAACTGTCCTGCATCTTCTCTTGTTTTTTTTCATTTTTTAGCAATAATGATAACTTATGGTAAAGCCCTATAGTAAATCCAGTTTGCAAGCAGTTGAGCCCAACCCACACAGCCCTTTGGTCCCACCATCCAGCAGGGGGGGCTTGTATGTCAATCAAAGTTGATCAAATGAGTGTCCAGACTATATTGCTGTAGTTTTCACCATTCACCCCAATCGCAGCCCTTACATTCTACCATGCACCACCTCTTCCACAGATTGTTCCTAGGCTTAGAAAAGGGTACAGTTGGATGAGAACAAAACAGTCTACTTCTTCTGGAGCTGTTTTCTTGGACTCTGGTCAATTCTGGCTGTTTCCTTTCATGGGCCTGACAGTTTTGCCAGGAATACCTTTCGATCCTACTAATGAAGAA
Organism: Rhizomys pruinosus; assembly: GCA_009823505.1. NCBI lineage: Eukaryota > Metazoa > Chordata > Mammalia > Rodentia > Spalacidae > Rhizomys > Rhizomys pruinosus. Next base: position 1,030,928 of record VZQC01010064.1, on the reverse strand, counting down.
CAAGTAATTAGATATAGGTGTTAAACAGTACTCAATTGTTAGGTGTCGTATACTTTGGTTAGACACAGTATTTGGATGGTAGGTTATCCCATGAATTCATTTTTTCTGTTAATATACAGGGCCTTGCTGGGCTTATAACATCTCTTTGACCATTAGAGGATGTAAGCTTGTGGCATCAGCTATGTGTTATTCCTCCAAGGAAGAGACCCAAAGCCCAATTAGTTTGGAAAATACAGGGATGGGCCACCTCTGCTGCACAGTATTCAGGCAGGTGAGGTTAGCTGGTGCTGACGGAGGAGTCTTCTTGACTCAAGGAGACCCATATTTGCTTTTATTGGTTAGTGGCCTTTGGTAACACTTCTGGTATTCCAGAGACCATCTGTACACTTGCATGTGTGATCTCAAACATCTTTCCCATGTTACATCAGGTCTTTGACGCAGGGCCTTATCACCATCTCTCTGTGCAGGGATCACCAGTTTAGAGGCCAAGAGCCTTTACCTTTTGTGGGGGCTTGGATCCCCTGCCAACATCTCCTTGGTAGAATAATCCATTGCTAAAGTCAGAGCTCCTGTATTAATATATTTTGCTTAAGTGCATAGCGTTAAGGAGACTTTAGATTATATTTGGTTTGAATAGAGAATAATCCTTTTCACAGTCTATGCATCTATTAGTCAATTCAAGAAGGCAGTTTTAATAACCGGTTTTATAAGAGATTACCTCTATAACCGTTGGCCTCCAATTTACAGTTGGAGAACAACATCATCATCATATTTCTCCTTGTTCTATGGGGGGGGGGGAGTAAGAAAGTCTCTCGTATTAAAACATTTGGGGCACTTAGAAGGTAGTTTCGTTAGAACTCATTATACATATTTGTTACAAGTAGGATCCACAGAGGGGTTTGATGTTTGTAGCAATCTGAGGCTTTTCTTCCTTTCAATGTTCAGACGGGTCAACCTTTCTGTTGGCACTTTCTGGTACATCCTACTTGATGCAAATCTGTATCTTTTCTTTCTCAGCCATTAAGTTGGTGACATTTTGACCTGTTGGAACATACAAATCTTTTCCCGTAGTTAGTTTTAAGATTTGAATTGCAAGGTTTTTGACAAAGAGGTTTCATATCTATCTGTATCCCCCCCCATTTTTTTTTTTTTTAGGTTTTTGTTTTTTGACCCATGAATCTCCAGAAGGCAGTTGTATTATACATATCTATAGGGTGGAATCAAGGCACAGATTTCATCAAATTCACCCATGCTGTTTTGGGTGACTGTATGTAATTAACTTGGGAAGCAAACAATTTTTTCATTAAATCATCTTATAGGTGAAAGAGAATGCTACGAGGTGATACCGTACAACAGAAAAATTATAGAGAACATTTGTATGTGCCAATCCCAAAGTTATTGTAATACAGATTTTATGTAGAACAAACGTGGACAACAGAAATTTATATCTCCATTTAACTCAGATGCATTACTGTTTTTATCAGAGCCCGTAAACCAATGTTATTTAATATACACATATTTACTTTTTTTTTTGATGTTTTTTTCACATAAATTTATTTATTTATTTATTTTTAACAAATCTAGACCCGTGTTCTATATTTACTTTTACTAAGTCCTAAAACACCATGTAACCTGTAGACAGTGTCTGGGCAAAACTGGATACTTGTTGAACTCATGTCAATTAAATATGCATTAATCAAATATACACCTGTGTCCCTCTCCCGCCCCTCCCGTCCTTCCCAATTCACCATTTCAGTTAGTTTTCTGATGCAGTCTGCTTCTGGTTGCTAGGGGGGGAAGGGTGACCCGCCGGGCTTGGGGCTCTGATCTAGCCCCCACCAGCCACCAGTCCCTCTGCCACAGACCTGAAAATCAATTGTCCAGCACTACAAGAGTCAATCTGTCCTAAGCTTTTACCTGCCTGGAGCAGTGTCGGGCTGCTCCAGGTGATCCTAGCAGGTCTGGAACCTGAGCCTGAACACACGACCTCACTCTGGCACCCTAGTCAGGCACCTGAGTCAGACCAAACTCAGGTCTACTTCTGGCTGCGAGGGGGGAAGGGTGACCCGCCGGGCTTAGGGCTCCGATCTAGCCCCCACCAGCCACCAGTCCCTCTGCCACAGACCAGAAAATCAATTGTCCAGCACCGCAAGAGTCAATCTGTCCTAAGCTTTTACCTGCCTGGAGCAGTGTTGGGCTGCTCCAAGTGATCCTAGCAGGTCCGGAACCTGAGCCTGAACACATGACCGGACCGAACACATGACCTCACTCCGGCACCCGAGTCGAATTGGGCACCCGAGTCAGACCCAAACTCAGCTTCTGGCTGCTAGGGGGGAAGGGCGACCCGCCGGGCTTAGGGCTCCGATCTAGTCAGACCCAAACTCCTAATAAAGGCTTCTTATCCAGGAATAAGCTCTCTTTATTCTCTGCACTTTGGCCAGCTGGGGCTTTCTGGGTTTATCCCCATCTGTGATCTAAGGAAGCTTCACTGTCAAGAGATGAGAGGTGCATTAACATTCTTTCTGCCTCCTGTTCTTCTATGTTCTCTGAGACTTAGGCAGAGGTTATATTGTAGATATGTCCCATAGAGCTGGGCACCTCTTAGTCACTTATTCTCTGTATTTGACCAGTTGTGTAACTTTGTAATAATCTCCATCTTCTGCAAAAAGAAGCTTCTTTGGGGATTGTAGTAATGGCTCAGAGGTTAAGAGGACCAGGTGTTCTTGTAGAGGACCTGAGTTTGATTCCCAAAACCCACATGGTGGCTAACAACCACCCATATAGTGGTTGTTCCAATTCTAGTGAAATCTAATGCTCTCTTCTGACCTCTATGGACATTGCGCAACACAGGTACACTTACATGGTGGTCAGATTTCTAATATCTCATCAGCAGCACAGCTCAAATGACCTAACTTAGGCCCAACCACTTAATTTTCCACCACTTCCCAATAGTGGCACAGCTGAAAACTAAGCCTGTAGGTAGGACGCTCTGTCAATAGATGAATGCACAAAAACTAAATCATACACCTCCAAGTTGCTGAGGCATAGGTAAACATTATCATGGTATTCAAGTTTCCCAGCTGAATGAATGAAGACCCCATGGTAAGACTTACAAACAGAGACAGAGAAAAGGGCAAAAGCAGAAGAAGGAATTGTGCTGCAGGACCTCTGACACCAAAATCCACACTGTTCTGCACTGTCTGGTTCATAGTCAGTACACTATATGTGTTAGTGTTGTTAGCTTGACATATATGGTCACCGGTAGATAGAGCCAAATGGCAAGTTGGAGAGGGGAGGAAACAGAAACTAGTAGGTGCTCAGTCCGATAAACCTGAAAGCTGTGAAATGCGAGGAGCAGCTGATACAGCCTGTGCCTGAGTCTAACAGCCTGGAACATCCTGCAGTGTTGGAAAGAGTCCAAGATCAAGTTCACTGGTCGAAGAAGCCTGACTATGAAGTCAGGGGCAGTGAAGGCAGCACAATTATAGGGACTCAGGAAGACTCAGCTTTGCCCACCTGGGCAAGCTTCCTGTTTCTTCTTTGACTTTATCAGAAGACCATCCTGCTGAATGCTTCTTCCCTGGTTTGGGGCAGGTCTTCCCTCTCACTTCAGGAACCTACATGTCAGTCATCCCTGAAGCACCCTAACAGACACATCCAGAAGGATGCCTTATCATTTTCCAGGCATCTCTCAATACAGTCAAGTTGGCAATCACTACACAGGCCAAGCTTTATAATCACATGGTTTGTGTTTATATCTGCCAAAAGGTGAATTCACACCTGCTGTCTGATTTATCCCAGCAGCACCATGCGCCTAGGTAGGAAGAGACTCTTCCTTATATTTGCCAAGTGAGAAAAGTCCAAGCCTAAGCTTCATGAGAATGAATGTTTCAGTCACGGTCTCAGAAGGGTTGCAAACAGAGTCAGTTCTTTAACCACCAGTCTTAAGTTTTCAGTTTGTCATAATGTATGGATTCTTCTAAGAAAGTCTTACGAATTTAACAAGCTACTATCCATATTATTTATGACAATGAATAAGACGTTGATGAATGGGACAGAGGTGAATGAACCATGCTATCAGAAAACACAAGTAATGTAATGTACTGCTGTGATAGTGGCACATTTCTGTTTACTACCCACCTCCTCGTTAGAAGCATGCATCCAACCAGAAATTTCTAGAATGTGTAATTTCATCGTAAAAAATCAGTATATTGAAAGCTTCTGATTCAACAATTACAGCAAATTATGCCTCTTGCCATCCTATGTTGTCCTTCATAGAAGGCCCACGAGAACAGTGAGAAATAGCTGCAAATACTAATCATGTTCTTGTCAGAGTGGGGGCCAAAACAGTTTTACTATAGTTCTGTGTTTCTTTTCCTTGTCTTTTTTCCCTTTTCCAGTGAAAATGGATTATTTGGGAAGAAAAGTAGCTGGTAACAATGTACTTAATGTGGCTGACAGGTAGCTCAGCTGGTGATTGTTTACCCAAGAGGTGGAGCTAGAAGAGTCCCTGGGGCTCATTGGTCAACCAACCAGCCTAGCATATTTAGCAAGTTCAGGGAAGTTAGTGATCTTATCTTTAAAAAACTACCATGGCCCTCAAGGATCGACACATCATTTTCCTCTTTCCCCCATATACATGTGTGCACCTGTGCACACCCAAATGAAACACATACATGCACACACACACCATACATGTGCACACACATATTGGCACAAAAGAAAAACACCAAAGGAAATGCACTTAGAAAAGATGATGTTAAAGACTGTGGAGGGCCGCAGTGCAGTCTGGGATGGCATGAGGAGGACATGTGACCACATGGGGAAGAGAACAGTGAAAATCCTGGAGGTTTCTTAGATTGGCAGCAGAGTTTACTGCATGAACCTAGTTATTCAATAGAAGCATTGATAAGTAGATGGGTAGAGAAATTAGGGCTGGAGAGATGGCTCAGTAGTTAAGAATGCCTGCTGCTCTTGCAGAAGACCTGGGTTCAATTCCCAGCATCCATATGGTAGCTAACAACCATCTATAACTCCAGTTTCAGGGATCTGATGCCCTCTTTTGGACCTTCATGGGCATTGCCTGACATGAATACAAGCAATACATTCATACACATAAAATAATAAATAAAACATTAAAAAGGAATAAATATAGACATGAATATGCATGCCTGTACACACATTTAGATAACTGCGATGCACCGATGTATGTACGGTGTGAGGGGACCTAGAGCAACAGTACCCGGAGATCTATGAGTATGCTTAAAGCTTGGGTCTTACCTTCTATATATCATTATTCAAAAAGGAGCTCAGACTTCAGGAAAAGTGACAATTTCCATGGTTAGCAAGGTGAAAATGTATGTCTGGAATAGATTTTCATGCCAAAATTCACAAAATACCAGCTTTAAATGGATCTCTATTGGGCAAATCAGGAAGATGTCAGTCATAAGCAACTAGACGCAGAGCCAGGGTCACCTCAGGATTTGCAGGAGGACTTCGGGGACACCAGTCCCATGAGGCACCAATGCCAGCAGAGAGAATAACTTCTCTGTTTTCATCCCTCAGGAAGAAGAGCTTGCCTTGGAGAGCAGTTGGCCAGGTCTGAGCTGTTCATTTTCTTCACTGCCCTTGTGCAGAAGTTTACCTTCAAGCCCCCAGCCAACGAGAAGCTGAGCCTGAAGTTCAGAATGGGCCTCACCCTCTCCCCAGTCAGCCACCGCATTTGCGCTGTCCCTAGGCTGTGATGTTGGAGAAAGTGAGGGAGAGCAAGAAGAAATGACAAAGCCACTGGTGCCTGCTCACATGAGAGGAGAGTGAGGTCACAGAACGCAGGTGCCTCGGGAAAGACGAGAAGAATCAGGTGAAGGAACTCCAGTTCCTGGACTGCTCGGAGCCCCCACGATGGTAGTGGGAAAATCATTTATGTGCTCTTTCATCTAAGAGTTGTAAAGAGAATCATTCTTCCCCCCATAAATAAATTCTATTTCTAGATTGGATAATGGGTTAAAATACTATGCAAATCTTAAGTCATATTATAAGAGTTAGAGCTTCAATATGCTCCCTTCTTCCTTCCATAGACATACAGTTGTGACTGGCCTGTTGAAATAGTTCATTTGAAAGTGGTGTTGGTGGGTGTGGTAGTGCATGCCTTTATTCCTGGTACTTGGAGAGGCACAGACAGGTGGATCTCTATGAGATCAAATCCAGCCTGGTCTATATAGTGAGTTCCAGGACAGCTAGGGCTAAAAGGAGCCTTTTTCTCAAATGAACAAACAAACAAATTGGTACCAAAAGAAAATAAGATTTATACCCAGTTTTCTGTTCACAGCTATAGAAGTAGACCTATAACCACAGTGAACCAGAAGCTTTGGGGAATAGCTGACTGCAAGTTCTTGTGGAATTTTCCATGCATAAAAGATGTATCCTTTTTTAAAGTTCATTGAAAATGGTATACAGTATGAGTTTCCCTCCCATCTTAAAATTATAGAAAGATTTGCAGACACAATTCATAACCAGCATTCCTCACTTATTTTGCTTATTCTAATATGTCTCCTCCACCTTGTTTCTGCCTAACCCTGAGTTTACAATCCATGTGACAGGAAAGGAGAGTATTTCACTAAAGGCATCTTAGGATGTGAATCTTCACTCCATTCTTCTCCTACACAGAGAGGTAGACATAGGCATGCTGCATTGTAAATGTATAATCCAGAAGGAGCTTGAGGGTCTGAGAACAGATGAGGGGAAGGCACACACAGCACTCTTAGTCTTAAGGAAATGTGCCTGGCTGGTGATGGCTGGATGCACCAAGGTATGCTCCAGGATAAGACAGACCTGAAGCAGGTAACTAACAAAGATAGATTCTGGAAGAGGAATCAGCTCAGTCTGTAAAAGGATCTCCAGAGATCCACTCCTGGTGTCCACCTGTTGTCACACTGAACTCACTCAAGCCTAATCACCCAACTTCTTTTGCCAAGCACCAAAAGAGAAAGGTAAAGAATGTTCCAGTGGACCACCCAGGGACATCCCTGTGGGAACCTGTGAGCTTCTGTTTCCTTACTCTGAACTGGGGTATCACAACAGAAATCTCACCATCCGATGGGAAGAATAAAATTCACAAGTGTGAAACTTTGCCCATGTGCCACATGGTACTCAATCAGGAGCAAGGAAAAACTCATTCTATTCTCATTATGCCCACCACATGGTATTCTTGGGGAGTTATAAGAAGCATCTGTGTCTATTCACCTCATATAGACAAAGAACCAATAGGCCACAGAAAATTCAGCATGGTGTACACATAAACTTCTTAGCTATGTACAGGTGTATGTATGATTCCAAAGGCAGCTATTATCAGACAATCCCTTGTCAATTAACAGGCAGCTACACAGCAACCTAAGAATCCCCTTCCCCGTTCAAAATGCCAGCAAATGTGTGCCTCAGTAGGAGGCGTGCCAGCTTGGTGAGCCCTCCTTCTCCTTCCATGAGGCAATGGTAAGGACTCTCAGGATCTCATGCAGGTGATCACAGCTGCCCTGGCCAACACTGCAGTGCTGTTGTCATCCTTGCGGGAACAGCTACACTGCACCATACACCCCCAAACGTTCTAGGGACTACTTCTTTCTTGAATCCTAAAGAAATTCCAGGCAGGGCCCAATAGTTTTCTGGTCATGTTAATGCAGCAAATGTTCTTCTTAATATTCCTTCCTAGTATTCTATTTGGTCATTTACAGTTTATTAGGCATACAATTGGATGATTCCATAAGGTAGTTCTTCCTCAACTCAGTTTCAGAATCGGGGAGTTCTCAGGTGGGGTGGGCATGCGTCTGTGAATGCTTATTCCTGCATCATACGCTAACCCTCTGTTCTGGTTTGTTTTCTATTGCTGCGACAAAACACTCTGACCGACACCAACTTGGGGAGGAAAGGGTTTATTCAGCTTACATCTCCTGGGTGCCCAAGACAGGAACTCAGGGCAGGAACCTGGAGGCAGGAGCTGAACCACAGGCCATGGAGGAATGCTGTTCACTGGCTTGCTCACTCCTCTGGCTCATGCCCAGCCTGCCTTCTTATACCATACACAACCACCTGCCCAGGGTGGCACCACTCATTGTGGGCTGGGCCCTTCCACACTGCTTGGCCATCAAGACAATACTCCACAGATGTGGCCACAGGCCAATCCAATGGAGCCAATTGAGTATCCCTCAACCCAGGTGTGTCATGTTGACACTAAAGCTATCCAGCACACCCTCCATGGCAGCGTGCCATGCCCACTTCATCCTCCTAGCCCCATCGTTGCACAGCTAGTGCTCTTGACCTGTGGGCGCTGTTGGTTTTGCTTCAAAACCCTGTGCTACTCCTGGGTATCTACCAATTCCATCCTTCTTCAAGTCACGTGAGCTTTCCAGGCATATTGAGACCCATGATACCTGAGCCCATAGAATGTTATTGTACCTGACACCCTTGACACAGAATTAAGGGCAGTGCAGTATGTTCTGGAGAGGCTTTTCAGCCACCACAGCCAGAATTGCACAGACTTCTGCCAACATGCAGTTTCACGTCTCTGTGTGCCATTGATACTTGATACTACCATATACTATAAGTCAGATAGATACTCAGTGATTAACTACCTTCCCATTTCAGAGCTCCTATGCCTGTGAGCTGCAGGCTGGCAGGCAGGTGTATGTCTCTCTCTCTCCAGGACTCTGCATGCAGTGGTGTGGGGCTCCCTCCCTCCCAGCTCTGCATCCCCTGCCATAGTTGTGGACCTGGTTGGGTCTCAGGCATGAGCTGTTTGTGCTGGCTCTTTCTCTTCCTTCATGTTACCGGGCTCCCTACAGCCCCTCAGCTGCCCCAGCCCTGCCTCTACTCCTCAGCCCCAGTTGTGCCCAGGTGTCCCTGTTCCTGTCCAGCTGACAGTTAGGGTCACCCCAGGCTCTGCCAGCTTCTCCCTGCCAGGATGACTTGCAGCCTGCCCTCAGCCCCACTGCCTCCGAGGCCCTGGCCTACTCATGGGCCCTGGCCTCCCGGGCCACCAACCCCAGCACCGGGTTCATCTTTATTTTTGCTAGGAAGGTCCCCATGCTAAAACAGATGCCAAAATGCCCACAGAGATAATGATAAGCAAACACATACAGTGGCCACTGTACACTCACACACCAGTTCCCAGACTTTGGATTACAGAGGGCGAAGTGATGTCTCACATAGGATCCTGGGACACTGGGCCGGTCTTGGAGTCAGACTTCCCAAGATTGTCCTAACTGATGTTACAGTGCAGAACCACTGGGAGAAAAAGAGAACACAGACTCAAGGTTCTAATTTGCAGAATTGGATTTTTAATTTGGACTGGCCAGAACTGTACCCCAGGTCAGGATTGGGAGGGTACAGCCCCGGCTCAGGGGCAGGTTAGGCTTATAAAGGCAAAATCCATTCCCTGGTAAATTTTTGGGAAATTCCACTCAGGCGATAAGACCCTGTTTCAAAAATACCCCCCCCCCAAAAAAAGAAAGAAAAACAAAAAAACAAACCTTTGGTTCCTGCCTGATGCAGTATTATTAAAATAAGAGTGGCTGGGCTGCAAGAAATTATAAAACATTGACAAAAGGTAAGTAGATAGTCCATCACCAGGCATCCTGGACAGGGGATTTGGAAGGTGGAGATAACCAACTGGCTCTTCCTGGGCTTGTTCTGGGCTGGGGTTCAGCCATTGAGATGGAGTCACTAAAATAAACCAAAATGGAGTTACCTAGGTAGTGGACACCTTCACACTAAGGGTTCCTCAAGCAGACCTACCTCCGGATGGAGGGCACCAGATACAGACGACTTTCTATGATGTTTGGCCCATCTAAACATTAAAAGGAAGAAAAGCTTCAGGCTGCTATGGGCATCAAACATCTCTGTGGATCCTATTTGTAACAACTGTTTATGAGTCCTAAGGAAGTTTTAATATGAGAGACTTGCTTACCTCCTTTTCATAGAACAAAGAAAATCATGATGGTAATGAAGTCATTTCCTAAACCGTAAATTAGAGCCGACTGTTATAGAGGTAATCTCTTATATGCTTTCTGTAATTGACTAATAGACATAGAAACTGTGAAAGGATTATTAATTTTATATTATTTAATATTATTTAACATTATATTTGGCTCTATTTAGAGCCAAATATAATATTAAAGGCTTTATAAGCTGTGCAATTAAGCAAAATATATTAAAACAGGAGAGCTCTGATATCAGCAATGGATTATTCTGCCAAGGAGATGTTGGCCAGGGGACCCAAGCCCCCAAAAGGTAAAGGCTTCTTGCCTGTAAACTGGGATACTTGCAAGAAGAGAGATGGTAAGGCCCTGCTGTTGAAGACCTGGTGTAAGCATAGGAAAGATGTATTGAGACCACACTTGCAAGTGTACAGTTGGTCTCTGGAATGCCAAAGGCCACTAAATCAATAAAGCAAATATTGGTCTCCTTGAGTTAAGCAAGACTCCTCCATCAGCATCAGGTACACCTCACCAGCCTGGAAATACTGTGCAAGAGTGGCAGCCACATGTCTGTATATCCCAAATATAATTGGCTAGTAGCTCTCTCCTTGGAGGAATAATTCATGGTTGATGCCACAAGCTCAAGTCCTCTAGTGGTTAGGAGATGTTATAAGCCACAGTAAGACCTTGTCATCTTTTTACAGAAAAACCATAGTTCATGGATTAGCATACCATCCAAACATCTGTGTCTATACCAACGTAACCTACCATAATATTTAGTACTGTTTAAATGCCTGTATATCTAATTTCTGTGCTTCATTAGTAGGATTGAAAAGTTATTCCTGGATAAACTGCCAACCCATGAAGAGAAACAGCCTGAGCTGATCAGAGTCCAAAACGACATCTCTAGAGAAAGTAGACTTATTTGCTTCTCGCCTACTTGTGCTCCTTTTCTAAAGCCTAGGGAACAATCTGCAGAAGAGGGGGCATGGTAGAATGTAAGGGCTGCGATTGGGGTGAATTGTGAGACTACAGCAATATAGACTGGACACTTATTTAATCAACATGATTGTACATACAAGCCTCTCCAGCTGGATGGTGGGAGCCTTGGGCTGTGTGGGTTTGGGCATAACTGCTTGCAAATTGGTTTTACATGAAGGATGCTTGTATTCATTACTTATTACCTATTTTTTAAAAAATCAAATAAATTTTAAAAAGTAAAACTATACTTAAAAAAAGTCTTTTGGGGTGGGGTGTCAGAGCCCATTGGGACACCAAGGCAGATGAGACCGAAGTTCTCCCAAAGCTCTGGAACATCTCAGAGGGCACCTCCCCTAGGAGCCTGTCCAGGTCCAAATCCATTTCCCTCTGTCTGGGGAACTGAGACACCCCTGCAGTTTGGGGTCTAATTCTCTGGGAGTTTCCGAGTCAGGGAACAAACTGTAATAGGGTAATTTTACCAGAGAAGACTGCTCAGACACAAAGTAAGTCTAATAGAAACTCTTTAGTCAGCTGACAACTACACACCTGACTCTCAGTCCAGGGCATGTAGCACTGAGTTACAGTTCGGAAGCATTTATATAGAAGAAACCATGTGTACTACCACACCGGCTCTCTCTTTTCGATGTCTGGAGGAAGCTGTAGAGAATAGATATCATTTCTTCCTAAAATCTTTGGCAGAACTCAGTAGAAAATATCTATGCTTGTTGCTTTCTGCATTTGAAAGATTATTAATTACTGATTCATTAGAATATCTATGAATATCACATTATTTCCCCTTTTGTTTCCAAGCTTAGGAGTGGTAAGTCCCTCTAATAATTCCTATTCTCTAAAATCAAGCCAAGCATAAAGTACAGAAGCCATGCAGAGTGAGCTGGTTTCCTAAGCAACTAGGTACACGCTGACTTGTTCTCAAAATTGTTCCAGTTCAATTGAATTAAACTTTCCTTTTATTTGTATACTTTGAGTTAAGTTTTAACTACTGGGCTCAGCTGAGGCTCATAGTATGGTGTAGTTATGGGTGATCTTGAGGTGCCTTGTCACATCAATGCTCTCTTTTGTCCTCTGCAAGCTTTTCATGACTTGGCTCCACTTACATACACACAGGCAATACATTCATACACATAAAAAGAAATATGTCAAAAAAATTTAAAGTGCACTGGCTATATTTAATCTGTGAGATATGTGAATCCCAAGGGGCTTATATCCTGGTGTGGGTTGAGCTCATTTTATCATGGAGCAGAGCTCACTAAGGTAGCCGTGTGGCTTTGTAACCATTAAGGCTGGCGACCTCACCAATATGGAGGCAACCATCTGATCTGGCCGCCATATTGGTTGCTGACATCATCGGCCTGGGGATAGCCACATGACTTGGTGAGTAACATCTTGGATAGTAACATTTTCAAAACAGCAGTGGTCCATGTGGCCTCGATGCCATCTTAACTAAGTCAGGTGAAGGAGAATGAGTTTGATTTATACCGGTTGGTGTGTCTGACCCAGGTACCAGAGTATGGATGAGTCTGGGGATTTTCAAGTGGGTTTCTGGCCAGAGAAACAGAAGCACTGCTGCCATATGGTGATCTCTGGGAGCCTGGGGAGCTCTCCCAAGGTTCAGAGACCTCCATTCAAGTCAAACCAGGATTTCTGGCTTCAATTACTGTTGGATATTTTAGGAATAGTTAGTATAAAGGCAGTTTAATGCAGACTTAAGCATGAAAGTTAAAGGCAAAAGAATTGCTCTAGGGGAAAATAGTGTGTAGATATATCTAAGTAAGCATGGCTTCCCCAGAAGGTCTATCGTCCAACAGCCCACATGCAGAACCCCACTGCAGGAGACAGAGGGCTAAGGACACAGCTGGAGAAAAGACGATACAGGAAGACCGGTACCAGAATTCATCCCCAGTTCTTCAAGCAAGCAAACAAAAGAGATACCTTAAAACAGACACTTGAAAGCAAAGCCAAGCCAAGCCACAAGTATCTAGCAAATAAGATCCTTAAACAACCAGATCAGATACTATTTTGTATAAACAATTTGCATTTAAAAGTTTTGTGAAATATTTAATAGACTCAGAAACATTGTTTAATAAATTTAAACATGCTTCGGGTACCTGAGTTTATAAGACCATTGAATGCATCATCGAAATGTCCATATTTATAAATCTGCACATGTGTCTTTTAAAACTGAAGTGGCCAGTTTGTTTTTTTAAAACTGTTTCAACGGAAACAACATATGAAAGCATATCATACACACATGACAGAATTACTTGAGATCTCAACACATGAGAAAACTTATAGACATACATGACATAATTACCTGAAATCTAGAACAGTAATTGGAAAATAATTATCACAGACACTATGACATAATGACACAAAAATTAGGTGCGCCCCAAACACAATAATCAACAAGTTTGATTAGGATGATCTTTTGCAAGTAGACACTCTTGCAAATCCAAACAGGAGGAGAAAACTTCCATAACCTCTTCATAGCTATGGGGTGGTATACTCCTCTATCACGGCCTGATTCCAAGCCATTTGACTTCACAGAAAGTTTTCAATTTGGAGAGTTTAATCTTGATGCCATAATGTCCTGCATAGCCTAGTTTAAAGTTGTCCAGCACTGTCTGGAGAAAAGTCTGTCTCTGACACTTCAACTGGGAAGAACTCACTTGAAATTTTATATGTGCCTAGAATGTATGTAGTGTGTGCTCAGGAGGAGATGAAGAGGGCTAGTCCCTCTCTCATTCAGGTACCCCTCTTGCCAGCCAACTCTTGGTGACATAAGAGGGCTTACCTCAGTGCCACATTCTACTTTCACTCTTAAATTCACGCACAATCATTCAGAACTTTAGACAGTTGTTTCTAGCTATTCTATTAAATTCCTGTTCTTCCTAAAAGAAAAGGGGCCAATATCATCTTGGGATTACAGCAAAGTTCATTTGTGGCCCTGTTTCAAGTCTGGCTGGAAGTCATTGCCACCCTGGTATCACATCAGGGCTTTGTATGCAACCTCCTGTGGTGATCAGCCTAAGACAGCTTCTACCTGTCTACCCCAGGGATCCTTACTTGGTCTGGACATCTTCTCTGGTCCTCTGTCTCTAGTGAGAGGCTCTGGTTTGGGTCTCCCTAGTCCTCTTTGGCTTTCTGGAAGGAGACCCTGGAAAATCTTGGGGTGTGTACTTCTCTGTTCCAGCAGCCCAGGAGCAGTAGCCCCTGTTACCAATGGGGGTTGGATTACTGAGGCTTGACCTTGTGGGGGCCTCCAGAAATGTTACTGGAAAATCAGGAGAACAGAAGCCAAAGTCAGGTGAAGAAGAGTGAGTTTAATTCACAGCAGCAGGCTGACAACTGGGTCACTCTCTCATGTTGCCTGCCGCTCGCCCAAGGTCAAGGAGAAATTTGAAAGGCAAATAGCATATACATGAAAGTAAATGGTTATGCGTAACATTATGGTCACAAATGTTACAGGAACATGGCAGTTTGAAAAACAAAGACTTCAATCCTGGGTAACTGCAGAGAGTGGGAATTTCTTTAATGAGGGGATTCTCTTCATTCTGGCATCTTTCTTATTTGATAAATGTTTTATTCTAAATCTCATTACTTGTTATTGTATTTTTCATATCCTCCTGACTTAATCATAGTAATTCATATGTTTTAAAAAGTATTCATTTTTAATATATTGGATTATGGGTTTTCTTTTTTTCTTTTTTTAATTTATTGTTTTATATATACATATATATATAAAATAATATTGTTATATATATATATATATACATATATATATTGTACAAGATTATGTTACAAATCAGATATAGACCTGTGTCCCACTCCCAACCTCCCCACCCCATCAGATTCACCATTTCAGTCAGTTCTTTGATTAAGTCTTTTCTGTTGTTATTGTTGTTGTTGTTGGTCATGATGGATGATCTTCTTGATGTGGGTCTGTATGCAATTTGCCAGTATCCTGTTTAGAATTTTGGCATCTGTGTTCATTAATGAGATGGGTCTATACTTTCCCTTTTTGGTTGTATCTTTGCCTGGTTTTGGTATTAGAGTGATGATGGCTTCATAGAAGGAATTTGGGAGAATTCCCTCTGTTTGTATCCTTCTGAACAATTTGAGTAATAATGGTTGTAAATCTTTTTGAAATGTTTTATAGAATTCTGCCATGAAACCTTCTGGACCTGGGCTTTTTTTAGTTGGGAGGTTTCTTATTACATCTTCAATTTCTTCATGTATTATGGGTCTGTTTAAGCTGTCGATCTCTTCTTGGTTGAGCTTTGGTGATTCCCAGGATTTCAGATATTCATCCATTTCTTTTAGGTTTTCAAACTTGGTAGAGTATGGGTTTTTGAAGTATTCCCGTATGATTGTCTGGATCTTTTCATTGTCTGTTGTGATATTTTCCCTTTCATCACAGATTCTATTGATTTGGAGTTGTTTCTTCTTTCTTTTGGTTAACTGAGCTAGAGGTCTGTCAATCTTGTTTATTCTCTCAAAGAACCAACTTTTGGATTTATTGATTTTTTTGTATGGTTTTCTTTGTTTGTATTTCATTGATTTCTACTCTGATTTTTGTTATTTCTTCCTGTCTGCTGCATTTAGGGTTCATTTGTTGTTGTCTCTCAAGTGTTTTTAGCTGCAGTGTTAGATCATTCACTTGTGCTCTTTCTGTTTTTTTTTTTTTTTATGTAGGCACTCAGGGCTATAAACTTCCCTATTAGGGCTGCTTTTAAAGTGTCCCATAGGTTTTGTTGTGTTGTATTATCATTGTCATTCAGTTCCAGGAATGCTTTTATTTCTTTCTTTATTTCTTCCTTGATCCATTCATTATTTAGAAGAGTGTTGTTTAGTCTTCATGTGTTCTTGTAGGTTGTAGAGCTTATCCTGGTGTTGATATTGAGCTTTATTGCACTGTGGTCTGATAAGAATGCATGAAATTATTTCAATCTTTTTGTATTTGTGGAGGTTTTTTCTGTGTCCCAGTATGTGGTCAGTTTTGGAGAATGTTCCGTGAGGTGCTGAGTAGAAAGTGTATTCTCTGGTGTTTGGGTGGAATATTCGGTAGATGTCTGTGAGATCCATTTGGTGTATTGTATCATTCAGTTCAGATGTCTGTTTATTTATTTTTTTTTGTCCTGTTCATCTGTCCAAAGGACTTAGTGGGGTATTGAAGTCCCCTACTATTAATGTGCTGGGGTTAATCTGTGCCTTGAGGTCCTGAAGAATTTTCTTTATAAAGTTTGGTGCACCAGAGTTTGGTGCATATATATTCATGATTGTGAAGTCTTCATGGTCAATTGTTCCTTTGATAAAGATGTAATGGCACTCTTTGTCTCTTTTTATTTCTTTTACTTTGAAGTCTTTCTTGTCTGATATTAAAATAGCAACACCAGCTTTCTTTTTGGTACTATTTTCTTAGAATATTTTTTTCCATCCCTTCACCTCAAGCTGGTGCCTATCCTTGAAATTGAGATGGGTTTCTTGTAGACAGCATATAGATGGGTTTTGTTTCCTAATACAATCTCCCAGTCTATGCCTTTTGATTGGGGAGTTTAGTCCATTGATGTTTAAGGTTATAATTGAAAGATGCATATTGCTTCCTTTCACCTTATTATCCATTTGCATTTTTCATCTTGGTTTCTACTTCTGCAGTTATGTTTTTATTAGTTTCTCTTTCTCAGTGCTTGGGGATAGTTGCTCATCTCTTCTGTCCTTTGAATTGCTTCAAGTATTTTCTAAAGGGTTGGTTTTCCGGGACATGTATTCTATCATCTTGTTTATGTCATGGAAGATTTTTCTCTCTCCTTCAACTGTAATTGACATTTTTGCTGGGTATAGTAACCTGGGTTGGCATCTATAGTCCTTTAACCCTGGGAATGCTTTGCTCCAGGTTCTTCTTGCTTTCATGGTTTGCGCTGAGAAGTCAGTTGCAATTTTGATGGGTTTCCTCTTATATGTTACTTGTTGTTTTTCTCTTGTGGCTTTCAGAATTTTGTCTTTGTTTTGGGTGTTTAGCATTTTAACTATGATATGGCATAGAGAGTTTCTTTTCTGATCTTGTCTGTTTGGAGTTCTATGTGCTTCTTGTATTTGTATGGGTTTGTCTATTTTTAGTTTGGGGAATTTTTCATCTATTATTCTGTTGAAGATCTGATCAATACTATTCTCTTGGGTTTCTTCTCCTTCCTCTCTTCCTATGATGTGAAGGTTTGATCTTTTCATAGTGTTACATATTTCCTGGTTATTCCACTTTTGTGTATTTTTAAATTTTTCATAATCTTTATTTGAGCTTTTTAGTTGCTCTGTGTTATCTTCCAGGTCTGATATTCTTTGTTTTGCTTCCTCCATTCTATTTCTGAGGCTTTTTCCATTCCTTTCCCCTGATTGGACGAATGTTCTATTTCCTTTTTCATTTCATCCTGTGATTTCTTTAGTATTTTCACTTCTTTTTGCAGCTTCTCAATCTCTTCTTGGTGCTCCTTACTTCACTGGTTGGCTTCCTTTTTCAGTGATTCCACTTCCTTTCGGAGTTTGTCATTTTCTCCCTCTAGTTCTTTCTGGTTTGTCATTCTCTCCCTTTAGTTCTTTGTGAAGTTTGTCATTGTCTCCCTCTAGGTCCTTCTTGAGTTTTTCATTCTCTCTCCTTAGTTCTCTGACTTGTTCTTTATATTCTGTTAATTTCTCTGAATAGGTCTTCAATTGTTCCTCTGAGATCTGTTTCTTCGGTCACCCCCAGGGGGATCCCACTGTAGCATTCTCCTACAAGGGTTGATAGAGCTTGGTGTGGAATTATCCTGCACTTTTCCCATGTTGCCCCTTGCATGTGGGTTTCCCTTTTTTTGCCTGTATTCAGATGCAGATCACAAATGCCTTTTCACTGTGTTGAAGGCTTGCTTTGCTTACCTCCTTCAGATCCCTTTTGTTTTTTCTCCTTGTTTATGGAGTGTTGACTTGTCTAGGTTTCAGGCTTTCAATTTTGTTTATATATTGGAAGCCTAATTCACTCTTCCCTTTCTTTTCTTAAGGTTCTCCAAAAAATCCACTTGGACACTCTCTCAGCAATTCCAGTTAGAGGGGGAAGTGGGGGGTGGGGGAGCAGGGGCTTGGGGGGGTTGGGAGGGTATGCCTGACTTAGCCCACACCCTGGTACTCTGTGCTTCAGGTGGTCCTGGCAAATCCCTGATCTAACCACTGGGCACTCAAGTCTCACAGTGGTAACAGGCCCACTTTTAATACCAACTACAAGGGAAATTCTGCCCAGACAGCAACACCAGACAAGGATTTAACAGGTCCACCTTTAATCCCAGCTAGCAGGGCAGCTCCACCCCACCAGCCTAACAAGACAAAGATTTAGCTATCCAACAAACCAATGAATTAATCATCCAACAACCCAGGAGTAGATCTATCCTAAAATCTGCCTGGCTGAAGCGCCCAGTTCCTACCTGTGCTTCAGGTGGTCCGGCAAGTCCCTGATCTAACTACTGCACACTCCTGGATTATGGATTTTCAAAATAAACTCTAGTAGTACTCTGGATTCCCATGTCATCTGTTTGAAAATATCCATTTTCATATCTAATTAAGTTGGGTCTTCTCTAGATTTTTTTCTATTTAATAATTTGTCTGTCTCTTTAAGATTTATAAAGAACTTGTAAAGAGGGGTCAGTTATGAGGGAACAAGATAGAGTCCATTTTTCTATTTTGTGGAAACTCACCCCCACCCTTAGATTCCAGGAAAAAAAAAAACACAGAATATCTCAATAGCTAGCAAGGAAGGACCAAAGGTTGTTTATTGAAAATAGCTAATGGGGAAAGACCGAAGGTTAAACATGCTTGTTATTTCGCCAAGATGTGCTCAAGGTGCCACCGAAGCCAACCTATCAGTCTAAAAAATCATGCTTCCTCAGTCCCTATCAATCAATAACAAAATGCCAAGGCTGGGAAAAGTTCCTTGCTTGGGATTTTTCCCTTTTAAAAAACCTAACTCTTGTAGACCAAGTGCTGCTCTCTCCTCTCCGCAGTCAGAGCTGGAGCCCGAATAAAGATTCTTTGTATTTACAGCGGATCCAGGTGTCCTGGTATTCTTTTGGGGGTCTCCGTGTTCCGGGCATAACAAACTCAGTCTCATTAAATTCTTTGTGTCAGTCTTGTGTACATTATTTCATTCATTTCATGCCTGATTTTTGTGATTTCTTTTCTTCCTCTGGTTTGGCTATGGCTAGTATTTATTTTTCTAACACACTGAGATGATTAATATAGCTTATTTACTTGAGATTTCTCCAATATCTTCAATGAAGGCACTAGTACAGTTATAAACTTCCATCTTAGAAGTGACTTCCTATCTCTTCTGGCTTTTTTAAAAAAATAGAGGACTGGAGAGATAGCCTAGCGGTTAAGAGCACCGACGCTCTTGCAGAGGACCCGGGTTCGATCCCCAGCACTCACATGGCGGCTAACAACCGTCTGTAACTCCAATTCCAGGAGAACTCCAGTTCCAGGGGAATCCGAGACCCTCTTCTGACTTCCGCGGCATTGCACGACACGGGTGCACAGACCTGCATGCAGACAGTACATTCATACACATACAAAGATAAATACAAAAAAAAAAAAATAAAAAAAATAAAAAAATAGAATGTGGTTGTTTTGCCTTGGTTTTTGAAGAAAAAAAAAATCTTTCCAGATCTACAGTCTTCCCAACAGCTATTCTTCCTCTACAAGCTGCTAGCTCACAGCTTGTACGACTTGCGTTGTGCTCTAACAATGTATGTTCCCTTGCTTTGGTCGTCACTGCTTCTGAGGCGGTTGGTTGAGTCAATCTTTATTCCTTGTCCATTAACATATAGTTGTCCTCTGTTTCTAAGATTTCTTTTTCATTATTCTTAGCAAGTTGGGTATAGTTTTCTTGGTCCATATTTTGATTGAGGTTAATTGAGCTTCTTGAATCCTTTAGCATATCATATTAGAAATTTGTGGGCAACAAGAGGAAGAATCCAGTGCCCAGACGTTTTTCTATGATCTCCACAGATGTAGTATGACACAAGGGCTGGGAACACCAACACACACGCCACCACACACACAGAACACACACATACTCGTACTACATTTGAAAACCCTTGAGCAGTGTGGTGGGTGCATCTGCCTTTATCTAGCACTTGGGCAGATGCAAGCGCAGATAGGTCTTTGTGTTCAAGGCAGCCTGGGTCTACAGGAGATTGATCCAGGCCAGCTGGGGCTACAAAAAAAAAAAAAAAAAAAAAAAAAAAAAGAAAAAAGAAAAAAAAAAAAGAAAACCCTTAATGAAAGGGAAGAAGGGAAGCAAGGCTAGGACAGAGGAAGGAAAGAACTTCAGCAACCAACCAACCAGTCAACCAACCAACCAAACAAACAAAAGCCAGGACCAAGGCATAGATTCCCTGCTTCACCAGGCAGAGCTCTGACGAAACCTAGTGTCAAGAGAACTGCCTCGCATGCATTCAGAGCCAAATGCTGGGTGTTGCTATGGGTTCTATTTCCCAGGAAGGCAGCAGTCACCCTGAAAGCTTGTTTACAAAACAGAAGCTCAAATGCTCATGATTCTCTATGGGATGCAAGCAAATCACAAACCTCAGAGCCACAAAGACGCTCTAGAAACGACTCTCTGAATAAACAACCTCTCTAAATCGGCCCTTTTAAACCACATTCGGTGTGGGTTCTCACACCCAGCTCCTGCGCTTAAAGGCATAGGACCAGCAGCTGGACCACACTTGGGAGAAGGGCCTTTTGGAAGCACACCAGGACTGGGTCAGGGAGGGCGGGCCCTCGAGGAGACTGAGTACGAATACTGAGGGGCGGGGCGGGAAGTGCGGCTGAAGCCTCCGGAGGGACCCAGGGCAGGCAGGGGCGTGGTCTGGAAGAGAAAGGAAGAAACTTAGGCAGGGAGCCCATTCTGCCATTGAAATCGGACACTTTCCCCTCTTCAGACCCCCTGTTTCCTGGAAGAGCCTTTGTGGGTCCCAGCCATGCTGGCAGCCCTGGGCTCCCAGGTAGCCGCCTTCTGGGCTGCACCCCATCTGTGGACTCCGCTGCTGGCTGCTGTCACCTTCCTGCTCCTTGCTGACTTTCTCAAAACCTTGAAGCTTACAAAGAACTACCCTCCAGGGCCATGGCGCCTGCCCTTCTTGGGAAACTTGTTCCAGGTGGACTTTGAACAGCCGCACCTAACCGTTCAGCAGGTAGGAAGGGGAGGGGGCCTGTGTCCTGATCTTGATCTTAAGCCGCAGGACTCCTGACTTTTCTAGCCTGGGTGGGGTGGAAAGACCCGGGCTGGTGCTGGCAACCTGCTAAAGCTGACAGTTTCTAACCTGGTGGCCTGTTTTAAGAGATGTGCTGTTCGAATTTCCAAATAGGTGATTTTCTTATGCTCCTGTGAAAGATTTCCAGTGTGATTCCCTAACAGTCAGAAATTTAAATAGGTCAAGGTGGATTTTATGACAAAATAGTGTTTTGATAAATATGCCCTGCCACTTTAAGAAATGTGTGTAAATCAGTTACCCCATCATTGTTGGTTAAAGTGTTTGTCCCATAAAAAAAAGCGTGTTTGTCCCATAAAAAAAGTGTGTCCAGGCAGGGCGTGGTGGCGCACGCCTTTAATCCTAGCACTCAGGAGGCAGAGGCAGGCGGATCTTTGTGAGTTCAAGGCCAGCCTGGTCTACAGAGTGAGTTCCAGGACAGCTGGGACTACTGGGAGACCCTGTCTCAAAAAGACCAAAAAAAAAAAAAAAGTGTGTCCTAGTCTTCTGGCGAGTTTTCTATAAATCTCAGTTCTCTTATTGGACTTTTTTTTGTCCTGCATTCTGCTGACTGCTCTTCTGCTGACTTTATCCATTACTGAGAAAGATATTGGAATCTCCAAGTCTGCTGGGAGCCTGTCTGTCCATCAGTTCTGGAGCTTTCCCTCCATGTATTGGGAACTCTATTCTGTGCACATAGTACAGGTTTAAGACTAGCAGATCTTTTTGGTGAATTTACCGTCATATGATGCAATGTCCCTCTTACCCATAGTGATTTTCTTTGCCTGAACTGTTTTTTTTTTGTCTTTTTGAGACTGGGTTTCCCTGTAGCCCCAGCTGTCCTGGAACTCACTTTGTAGACCCGGCTGGCCTTGAACTCACAGTGATATCTGCCTGCCTCTGCCTCCCAAGTGCTGGGATTAAAGGCATGCGCCACCACTCCTAGCTTCTTTGCCTGAACTTTATCTGATGTGATGTAGCCATGAGAGCTTTTCTTTAGTTATGTATGTGAAGGACGTGTATCTTCGTTCTTCTACTTTTAGCCTGCCTTCATCATCATATTTGAAATGAATTCATCCATATAATACAAATGGGGCATTCGTTAATTATTCCTATCTCATCATTAATTGGAGAAGGTAGACCATTTCTGTTTACTTATTTATGCATGAGGATTGAAGCCCACAGTTTTATTGTTTTATGGATGTTTTGTCTCTTCTGCTTTGTGTTTCTTCCCTTTCTTGTGTGTGCCTTGGACACTTTTCAAAGGATTCTATTTGTGTGTGTGTGTTTCTTTTTTAAATTATTTATTTATTTATTTATTATTTTTATGTGTATGAGTGTACTGTCTGCATGTAGGTTGGTGCACCCGTGTTGTGCAATGCCGTGGAGGTCAGAAGAGCACATTGGATTCCCCTGGAACTGGAGTTAAAGATGGTTCTTAGCCGCCATGTGGGTGCTGGGAATCAAACCCAGGTCCTGCACAAGAGCAGTTGGTGCTCTTAACCACTGAGCCCTCTCTCCAGCCCTGATTCCATTTTTTTATTCATCGTCGTTCTTTTTGGCTTTCCAGTGGCTGCTCTATATTATACAATATGCAGGTGCAGCTTATCATGAATAGCAAGAGTAAAAAGAAAGGCTCTTCTCTGATCTTAAGTGAGTCAAATATTTGATCTGTCCCCTTGTCTCACTGTAGGGTGAGATGTTACTGCAGAGGCTTAGTGACTATTTTCATCAGTTTACTTTCTTTTTTTACACGGGTTTGCATTTTGATATGACAATATGAATGCATGGAGTTGTTATAATTTAAGCATCAGTACATTTTAATTCTTGCCATTGGGAAGCAATATGCACTCGCTAGTCGCCCTTCCCTCTGGGTTTAGTTCCTCTTCACTCAGTCAGTGTGACAGGCAGACATGTTAGCCATCATCAGACAGGATGTCCATTTTCTACTGAGTGAACCGAGGAAAGCAGTAGTAAGATTTGCTAATGTTCACAGAGGTAGTGGTAAAGAAAGGCTTGATGGCCTGGCACTCGGGAGGCAGAGGCAGGCAGATCTCTATGAGTTCAAGGCCAGCCTGGTTTACAGAGTGAGTTCCAGGCCAGCTGGGGCTATAAGGAGACCCTGTCTCAAAAAAAAAAAAAAAAAAGGCTACCCCACCTGGATTTGGCTAAACACTTATTCTCTGCATATATTTCCTGGCTTTTCATTATATAAGTAGTGGGTGTTTATTCATGGATTAGTCAACCAACACTTTCTGCTTACCATGACAGGCACAATACTGGATGATCAAATAGGTTGTATACACTCTGCTATCCAATTATGATATCAGAGGAAATCACAGTGGGTGAGAAGTTCTGAGAATATCCTTTGGTAGATGGTGGAATAAACCGGGTTGTATTTAAAAGGAATACTTGACAAGTGTCCAGTGGAGTGAAAAAATTATAGACACTTAAATGGTGGAATGGTTGAGGATGAGGACAGGGAAGGACCTACCCTCCTTGTTCAGCATGTGGGGAACTGTGATTCCCCCAAACCTCACAGTTTCTCAATTTCCTCTAGTGTAGCTAATTGAATTCTTTTTTTTATTTGTTTATTTTTAAGGGATTCTCCAATATAATAACATAGTTGTTTGCAGATAACATTGATGTTACTCAGTTTGTCATACAATTAGATAACTGGTGCATTTTGCAAGTATCTATGCCCAAATTTTGAACAACCCAAGGTTCCCATAGTCCAGTTGGAGAAGCTTGTATGCACAGGCATGTTGATCAATTAGGAGTCCAGACTATATTCCTGTAGTCTCATGATTCACCCCTATCTCTCCACAGCCCTTACATTCTACCACGCCTCCTCT
>VZQC01010064.1:994618-1005723 GCA_009823505.1 Rhizomys pruinosus | reverse complement strand
ACAGTTAACCCCAATAGTATTCAGAGAGATGCTCAGTGTCTGTGACTCAGGCAGTCTGAGGTTCCTCTTTCTTTAATGTTCAGATGGGTCAACCTCTCTGCTGGCATTTCCCAGTCCATCCTGCATAGCCATAAGTTGTATGTTTTCAGGCATTTAGATTGGTGATTGGAACATTATTTTTTAAAAGTACTAATATTTATATATGTGTGTATTCATTTGTGTGAACATGTACCTGCAGACCCTAGAAAATGGTGTAGGAATCTCTAGACTTGGAGTCATAGGGAGTTGTGGGCCACCTGACATGGTTGCTGGGAATGAACTTTGGTTCTCTTCAAAAACATGACACACTTAACTGCTCAGACATCTCTTGTGCCTCAGGAAATTCTTTAAATAGGAGTAAGTCTCATACATGGCACACAAGTTGGATATTAGCATGCACTTCAAGTTGGTTGTAATATGGCACCCCAGAATACTATGGCATAAGCAAAATTGACATTTATTTACATTTCACAATGTTCAAGTTGGTTGTAATATGGACCCCAGAATACTATAGCATAAGCAAGATTGACATTTATTTACATTTCACAATGTTCAAGTTGGTTGTAATATGGACCCCAGAATACTATGGCATAGGCAAGATTGACATTTATTTACATTTCACAATATTCTTAAGATCTTTATAGCCCAAAGCAGTCCCAAATATGAAGGCTTCCTTCTACCATAAATTCCTTCAAAAATTCCATTTCCTTCTATGTTGTTGCTCTGGCCCTCTAACACCAGTGCTATGAATTCAGGCCCATGGGGAGAGAGAGGAGAAATTGTCAAGCAAGTAGCCTTGATGGCTTGTGACCTAGGAGGTGTACATAAGACTACTGCACTCCTCCATAGGCAGAGCAGCTGGGGAGAAAATGACTAAGTAAATCCCATGTCCAGATAGCTTTAGTCAGCACCGTCGTCGTCACTAGGAACCAAAAAGAATGTGTTCTCACTCTTTCCCTAAAGGATGGCATCTGCAGAGTGTTTCTCAGAGAGTCCCAACTTTTTTTTTTTAAAGAATATTGTTATCTATTCTTTGAAAACGTCATGTATTTATACAACGTGTTTTGATCGTCCCCATCTACCAATTATGTCCCTCCAACTCCCCACAGTGCCCCCTACCCCATGCCCTTCTGGTTGCTTTGTTAGTAATAATCCCTGGATCCACTTAGTGCTGCTTTTTTGTACGTGACTGTGGGAGCCTCAGTTGCAGGCATGGGAACCTACCAGAATCCATGTCCCCCAAGGACTGTGACTGCCCCATCAGCAACCATCATTTACTGCCACAAGCTCCTTGCCCAGGAGTGAGGTTTCAGGGCCTTTCTCCCATTCATGTTGGAATGTTGACTGGCTTAATGTTGTGGGGGTCTTGTGTAGGTAACCACAAGTGCTGTGAGTTCATGTTTGCTGTAGCTATGAAATGACCAGAAGTCTGCATTTCACAGTTCCTCTCCTCATCTGTCAGCTCTTACATTCTTTCTACCTACTCTTCTGTGATGTTCCCTGAGCCTTGGATGAGTGAAGATGAATAGAGATGATTCTTCTACAGCTGAACATTCACATTGCTTATACTTGGCACTTTGGCCAAATAGAAGTCTATGCCTTAACTGCTATTTACTGCAGAAAGAATTTTCTCAAGCCTATGTTGAGGGCAACATAAATCTGGGGGCCATAATGTAAATATTTTGAAGTTGGCTTGGCAGCTTGACCATTAAATATAACAACAGTAGCTTCCACCTTCCCCTCTCCATCCCATAGTCTATGATCTCCCCAGTTGTGGGCTTTTGACCAGGTTTATAGAGCCAGGCATGATATTCCTACAGTGAAGCATGCCTTGTACCCAAACAGATTGTTTGACTACCTTCATAACTGTCACATCACTACTTTACCAGTGGAAGAACCCACAAATCTGCACTGAATCTCAGGGCCTGTTTCTCAAAGTGGGGGTACTTTATAGAAATATTATAAGTTTAAAAATAGACAATACAGCGCCTGGAGAGATAGCCTAGTGGTTAAGAGCACCGACTGCTCTTGCAGAGGACCCGGGTTCGATCCCCAGCACCCACATGGTGGCTGAGAACCGTCTGTAACTCCAATTCCAGGAGAACTCCAGTTCCAGGGGAATCCGACGCCCTCTTCTGACCTCTGCGGCATTGCACAACACCAGTGCACAAACCTACATGCAGACAGTACATTCATACACATATAAAAATAAAAAAAAATAGACAATACAAGGCTCTACCAGGATGCCTAGTACATACTTGCTGTTCCTTTCCTCCTCCTCCTCCTCTTCCTCCTCCTCCTCCTCCTCTTTCTTCCTCCTCCTCCTCCTCCTCTTCTTCTTCTTCTTCTTCTTCTTCTTCTTCTTCTTCTTCTTCTTCTTCTTCTTCTTCTTCTTCTTCTTCTTCTTCTTTGTCTTTTTGAGACAGGGTCTCCCTGTAGCCTCAGCTGTCCTGGAACTCACTCTGTAGACCAGGCTGGCCTTGAACTCACAGAGATCTACCTGCCTCCACCTCCCAAGTGCTAGGATTAAAGGCATGCACCACCGCACCAGGCTTCTTTCTTCTTTTTAAATAATATCTTCTTTTAAAAATTCTGTTAGCAAACTTCAGGGAGGTTTGTTGCATTCTAGGAATTATTTCTGCTGGATAAGCCCGCCTTCTGGGCTCTGCTCCTCCAACCCTTTGTTGCTTCCTTTACCTTCTTCTCAACCCCATTCTTTAATATATAAACAGCAATCACAACCTCATTACTTCTCTCTTATCATAACTATTATGACAACAAACATAAGGACAGAAACTACTAACATTTCACACTTCATAGATGTTTAAACTGAGATACAGAAATCGTCACTGATTTTTCTCCCCAAATCACACATGTGGTAATAAGCAGAACCCAAACCCTCGAGCGCCCACATGTCAACTCTCTTATTGACACCCCTTCAGGCTTCTAACTGGAAACCAAGTTCGCTTGCTGTACCTGGTGATGAGACTGCTCAGCCTAGAGGGTTCTTAGCAGCCCTGATAATCACCTCACTTCTCACTGAGCAGCTGCTTCCTTTACGAGTCCACTTCTGCTCCTGCTTTTCTCAGGGCTGTTTCCCTCGCCAAGTAATTGATAGACATAGTGGTGATAATAAGAATTGACTTTTGCCCCCTGCTGCATTGGGTTGTGGATTTCTTGAAGTTGAGGAGTTATTGAACTTCTTAGCACCAGACATTCACCTTTGTCTGGGAGGTGTTGCCAGGAAGATCTGAGGATCTGGGTTTAGTCCCCAGAACCCAGTTTAGTCCCCCCAGAAAAATGCTAGTTGTGATGCTGTGCATTTGTAACCTCAGTGTTGGGGCGAAGAAGACAGAAACATCACTGGAGCTCTCTGTCCTATTCAGTGAGCTGCAGGCCAGTGAGAGACCCTGACTCAAAAAACAAGGTATGGGGGAGGGAATGGGGAGGTGGATTTGATGAAAACACATGAAGCATGTATGAAGTTTCATGCAATTATTAAAAGGTGGACAGGCCCAAGAATGACCTCTTGGCTCCAGATGCATGCACATGCAGGTGAACACATGCAAGAGCAAAAGGAAAATGATATGTCTTTGAAGCTCCAGAAAGTCTACATTTCTCATGCCTGTTAGGAACACACACACACACACACACACACACACACACACTCAGGCATACAAACACACAGCTATAAGAATTCTGACTGAGAGGCTCCTTACCTGCTGTTCCTGGGGGAGCTGACTGATACACTTTTTCTCCCTGGTTATCTCTGTTCTGTTCCTTAACTTTAATAATGCAGATCTTTCAGGTTTGCATTGTTGGTCTTCTGGCTCAAGGCCTTGGCTCACTGATCTTTGGCTTCTAATTTCTCTTTATTCTAAACATCCACTCTGCTGCACCTTGGTTTTCATACTACATTTTGGATTTTACTCCTACAATTACATTTCTTGTCTTTTAAAAATTTTTATGTCCCTTATTTCAATCCATTGTCGATGGTTTTCCTATTATTATTTACAATTTTTTAGCCCATTTTGGCTCTTTGAGCCACCTCTTTAACCTATTTTATTTTTATTTAATTTCATAAATGACTTAGTGAAGTGCAGGGAAAATATGCCTTGCTTATGACATACTCTCAGATATCTTCTGGGTTATTTAATCCGTATAAGGAAATTGTCATGCAGACCTGGAACACTTGTCAGTTGTAAGGCTAGGGCTCTGAAGCAGTTAGCCTGCTCATTTTTAGTTGGTTGATAATAAAATAGAACTTATTGATCCAATTCTGTTGAATTATATATATATATATATATACATATATGTATAATGTGATATATATTTTATATATAATATATTATATATATTTTATTTATATATATTTTATTTATATATATATATTTATATATATTATATATAAATAAAATGAAATTAGAAGCTTGGTAAAGAAGACATATACTTCATTCAGTAGATTTAAAGTGCTATATCCCTTCTCAAGTACACAGGGAGAATCTAAGTAGTATACATTGCCAGGCAGGAGCCACTTAACTTAAAACAGATTTTTAGTTGTTCTGGGACATCTTTGTTGAACATTACAAATAAACATATAAATCTTTCTTTTAAGGCCTAAAACCACATCTTGGCATACATTAAGATGAAATTAGAAATTTGCTTGATTTATATGTACCCATATTGCCATATGTTAGAAGAAAAAAGACATACACTTATTGGTTCAGCCCTTATAAGCATAGGAGGACAGATTATACTAGAGATGAATGAAGTTAACAGAGGACTCTTGACACAAGGCAAAGGCAGGACTGAGTCTGGTCTCCATCTTTGATATGGGCACAAGAAACTGATGAGACCAGATCAGTGGATCTGCTTTTGATAGTGTGAAATAGGTCCATGGCTGAGATCAATGCGGTGAGGCATGAGTGTACGAAGATTGGGTGGGAAAGAAGCCAGGAATGGCTGCAGGAATTGGGTCCTGTCATCTGACACCGCTGCTGCAGCTAGGTAGGTACACAAAAGGCAGAGGGAGGCTCTATTCAGGCCTGACGGGAGGCCATGGGTGGAAGGACCTTGGTGTTGAGCACACACACTGCCATTCAACCCAAATTTGCACAAACCTTCACATTCTGCATTGTCATGAACAG
Source organism: Rhizomys pruinosus (assembly GCA_009823505.1). Lineage (NCBI taxonomy): Eukaryota > Metazoa > Chordata > Mammalia > Rodentia > Spalacidae > Rhizomys > Rhizomys pruinosus. Next base: position 1,000,537 of record VZQC01010064.1, on the reverse strand, counting down.
TCTCTTCCAGTCTCTCTGTTCTTCTTCCTTTCAACTTCTCTCCCCAACCCTTGTGTCTGCTGTCACCAACTCTCGTGCTCTAGCTGTCACTAAAACCAGGGTCTTAGGACTGGGACATGATGCCTCAGTGGTTAAGAGCACTGATTGTTCTTGCAGAGGACCCATGTTCAGTTCCCAGCACGCAAATGACAGCTAACAACTGTCCATAACCCCAGTTCCAGTTCCCACGATCTGACATCCTCTTCCCACATCCGTGGACCTTACACAACATGGTACACTTATATACATGCAGGCAATATACATACATATATGTATATATTAAAAGTAATAAATAAAATATTTAAAACCAAGGTCTTATGGACATAAGGTCATATCTCTGCCCTCAAATCTTACATGAAGCCTTCCAGATCCTTGCCACCAGGAAAGAGCTTTGCTTGGCAACATTACTTCCCCTGCAAATTATTGTCTTTTTAGAAAAATGAGGAAATTCCTCACTATGGTAAAATAAGGTTAGGAAGTCAATGAGATAAAATGAGATGCTAACTATCTCCTCGGTGAGCGTGGCTGTCTGTGACACAGTGCTCCTTATTTTATATTCTCTACCCCTTCATAAAGAGCTCATTCGTTTCTCAGAGATGTAGTGGGTGGCTGGGTGGCTCCGTGCCTGGAGCCAGAAAACAAAGTGATTCTCACACTGCTGTTCTCATTCTTTCCCATAGAACCCGCTAAGGAATGAATAATTTTTCTTTTTCATAGCTGAGGGTCTGGGGCTCAAAAAAAATCAAGCAACTTCTTAAGGAAGCCGTATTAAGTCAACCATAGAACCTGCATGCTTACATCACTCCAGACCTACAGGGATTGCTTCACTCCCAGATTCCATGATCACTGTACTACCCAGACCTAACAAGGGCTGGGGAGGAGACATTCTCCTTGGTCTAAACAGATACTTTGATTTATTAAGAATTCCATTCTTAGAGCTGGAGAGTTAAGAGCATTGGCTGCTTGTGCAAAGGACCCAGTTACAGTTCCCAGGACCCACATGGCGGCTAACAGTCATCTGTAACTCCCATTCCAGGGGATCCAGCACCCTCTTCTGACCTCCACGGACATTGGGAAGCATGGGAGCACTTCCATACATGCAGACAAAATACTCATACACTTAAAATAAAAAATCAATAAATCTAAAAGAAGCTTTTAAAAAAGAATTCCTTGAATTCCCTCCTGGTATGGTACTTTTCACAGACATTTCAGTCATCATCCCGCAGGATGCACATTATTTCCTGCCTTCCCTAGACTTCAGCATGTTTCAGGGCAGAGACCCAACTTTCTCTGAAACACTTACATGAGGGTCTCACCGCGCCTGCAGAACCAGTGGGGGGATGGGGAGGAGAAGCCGGCAGCAGCCTCTCCCAGGAGCTGAAGCTAAAGCACAAAGCTTCAGCTGGCTGTGGAAATTTCACAGCCCAGCCTGGCCCGGATTACTCGCCCTGACAGGCTTTTGGGCTTGGACATCACAGCTGCCCTTCTATGGCCAAACAAAACCCACCTGTCAGGGATCCACACCCCCAGGTCATGTAGACTTGTGGCCAGCTGCAGGCCTCTGTCCAGTCAAAACCAGCCAGCCAAACTAACATACACTTTCCAGGCTGGTGGTCTGCAGAGCAACCCTTTCCAGCCAAAACCTGCTAGTGCCAACCAGGGCCTAGTTTATGTGCACAAAATTAAGGAATTCGGGGATTCTCCAAATGATGGTGAAAGGGAAAATCCATTTATTTGTCCACAGCGTTCTGTTTTCATAACCAGAGTGACATCATGTCCCAGGGCCTGGTTTCAGACCCCCCTGCCTCATGTTCCCTAACATCACAAGTACCAGAACTTCTGAGTGCCTTTAATCCCAAGGCAGTGTCAGGGTTTGCTAATGCTGCTCAGGCAAATCCTGCCTAAGACCAGGTTTGGGTGTAAACAGACAAGCAGGCAATTTAGCACAAAGAAGCCACAGGTGGCTTCCATTTTACCTACAACTTACATCCTCTTGACTTAGTCTGAGGACATACCGATGCTCACTCTGTTTATATTGTTTGAATATATGAATGAAAGTTTTTATGAGGAAATTTCCAATCCTAAAGTGAACTGAAGTTTAGTGGAGAAGAAAAAAATCAGAAACATTCGGATCACACCAAGATGCCTCCTGCCCACACACATATGCAGACTCCTCTCAGTGTACCTCCCATGGGTACACTTCCTGTATTTAGCAGATGTTGAGTGACAGACATTATCCTCTGGGTCGACAGACATTTTGATTTGCTAAGAAGTCCATACATGTGATGTCAAACATGCACAGACACTCCTTGACCTTCCACAGGTCAGAAGAGTCATATTCTCTGCTTTCACTAGACTTGAATCTCCTTCGGTTAGCAGACTTGCTTACTTGTTACACTTGTTGACACATACTCGTGCCTTCCCCTTGGGATACATGATACATACACACTTGATTCATATCAACTCATACTAATGAATTTTTGGAAACTAGCTACACACTTTCTTGCCATCACGCACACATATGTGGGGTACACTCAACTGTGACTGTTAACTATTTTTCAGTTTGTGAAGAAATACGGGAATGTTTTAAGCCTGGACTTTGGTAGCATATCCTCAGTGGTTGTAACTGGACTTCCCTTAATCAAAGAAGTCTTCATTCATATGGATGAGAACTTTTTGAATCGTCCTGTCACCCGTATCCGAAGACGTGTCTTTAATAACCAGGGTAAGTTTCATAGAAGGCATTAATAATACTTAGTGAGTTATGAGAAAAAGATATGAAGTTGGGAGGAGGGTGGGAAACATTGTAAGGGTTCAGGGTCCCTTCAGAGAAGGAATAAGGATGGAGTGGCTAAGAGAAACAGGGGTTTTGAGGAACTGAAGGGCATTGGTGTGGCAAGAATGGTGTTTAAAGGATGCATGGACACAAACCTGCTGGGTTGGCCATGCTCTTGGTTTTCATCCCGACATCCTGGGAAGCTCTTTGGTATTGATAAAAGAAGTTCTTATACTACATATTTTAAGGCTCATTTAGGATGCCATGTACAGAACAGAAGAAGAATGGCAGGAAACATCATTTTTTGGTTAGAAAAGGTGGTATCTTGAACACTCAGGGTTAAATAGAGTATAAGGTGCTCTAAGAAATGACAGTAGTCAGGTGTAGTGGTGCCTGCCTTTCATCCCAACACTGAGGAGGCAGAGGCAGGCATATCTCTGTGAGAGCAAGGGCAGCCTGGTTTACATAGTAAGTTCAAGGCCAGCTGGGGCTGCAGAAACCCTGTTTCAAAAAGACAAAAAAAAAAAAAAAAGGAGCAGATTAGATTGAGATGATGACATTTAAGCCACATGGACTGGACTCATTCAAGACAGAAGAGAGCATCATTTGATAAGTTAGATGCCAGGAGAATGGGGTGCTGAAGAGAATCCCACAGGGTGACCCCACCAGGGTAGGTGTTGTAGCAGGGGAAGAGGCCTGGTGGGATTGGCTTCTATTGGGAGTTTCAGAAATAAAGAATGAATTTGATCATGAACGTGCTGAGTTTGATATGCCTGTAACTGGTAAAGTCAAGTAGTCATGTACATGATTCAGCAGGTGTATCTTCTAGGACAGAAATAGATGATGGCTATCAATAGAGCAGTAGTTGATAAGATATCCTGAGGAGAATACGTGGTGAGAAGAGAGGTTGTAGACCTAGTCCTAAGGAACTACAGTGTTTCAAGATATGGTAAAAGAAGACAAACCTGCAAGCATTATGGAAAATTGCTAACAAAAATTAGAAAGACTATCTGGGCACAGGGTCAGTGAGGTGCCATTGAGGCAAGATGGACCTGCCTTGACCCTTAGGCTGCTCTCCACCCACCCCTGGAAGTCCCAGCTCAGACTCCAGACAGGCACACAGAATCAGTGAGGTGCTGGTGACCCATAATATTTGAAGAAATTGAGGATGTAATAAAAAACTTTCCAACTAAAATGTTCCAACTTTAAATGTTTTATAGAATTCTGCTGTGAATCCATCTGGGCCCAGATTGATTCACAGCAGAATTCTATAAAACATTTAAAGAAGTTCTACAACCATTACTCCTCAATCTGTTCAGAAGGATACAGAGGGAATTCTCCCAAATTCCTTCTACGAAGCTAGCATCACCCTAATACCAAAATCAGGCAAAGATACAACCAAAAAAGAAAGCTATAGACCCATCTCATTAAGGAACATAGATGCAAAAATTCTCAACAAAATACTTGCAAATCGCATACAGACCCACATCAAAAAGATCATCCATCATGACTAAGTTGGATTCCTACAAGAGATGCATGGATGGTTCAACATACGTAAATCAATAAATATCATAAAACATGTAAATGGACTGAAAGACAAAAACCACATGATCATCTTAATTGATGCAGAAAAAGCCTTTGACAAGATCATGCATCCCTTCACATTTAAAGTCCTAGAGGGAATCAAACTGAAGGGAACATTCCTCAACATGATCAAAGACATGCCACTGCCAACATCATCCTAAATGGAGAAAAATTGGAATTGTTTCCCTTAAAGGCGGGAACCTGGCAAGGCTGCCCCTTATCGCCACTCCTCTTTAGCATAGTGCTTGAATTGCTTGCTAGGCCAATAAGACAAGAGAAGGAAATTAAAGGAGTACTAATCAAAAAAGAATAAGTTAAGCTATCCCTTTTTGTAGATGATGTGATAGTTTACCTAAGGGATGCTAAAAACTCCACCAGCAAACTTCTAGAAGTGATTAAGAGTTTCAGTAAAGTGGTAGAATACAAAATTAACCTGAAAAAATCAGTAGCCTTTCTTTACCTCAAAAATAAAGTGGAAAAGGAATACGAGAAGACCTTCCCACTCACAGTAGCCTCAAAAATAATAAAATACCAGGGAACAAACCTAACCAATGATACCAAAGATCTCTATAACAAAAATTTTAAACTCCTGAAGTAGATTGAAAATGACATCAAAAGATGGAAAGATCTCCCATGCTCATGGACTAGAAAAGTTAATATAGCAAAAATGTCCACTTTACCCAAATTGGTATACAGATTCAATGCAATCCCAATCAAAATCCCCATGAGCTTCTTCACAGACTCGGAAAAAAAAAATCCTTAATGTATATGGAAAAACAAAAGATCCTGAATAGCTAAAGCAACCCTGAGTGAAAAATGCAATACAGGGGGAATTGGTCTATCAGAATTCAAGCTATATTACAGGGCCATAGTCATAAAGACAGCCAACCCCAGGCACCTAGAAAGAGAAATCAATAAAAGCATAACGGCAGAAGTAGAAACCCAAATCAAAACCGCAGATGGGTAATAAGGCAAAATGAAGCAACACAAACCTATCAGTCATAACCTTAAATATTAATGGACTAAATTCTCCGATCAAAAGACATAGACTGGGAGACTGGATTAGGAAACAGAATCCATCGATATGCTGTCTACAAGAAACACATCTTACCTTCAAGGACAGGCCCCACCTTAAAGTGAAGGGATGGAAAAAAATATTCCAAGCAAATGGTACCAAAAAGAAAGCAGGTGTTACTATTTTAATATCGGACAAAATAGACTTCAAAGTAAAAGAAATCAGAAGAGACAAAGAAGGCCATTACATTTTCATTTTCATCAAAGGAACAATCCACCAGAAGATTTCACAATTATGAATATATATACCCCAAATTCTGGTGCACCAAACTTTATAAAGACAATTCTCCAGGACCACAAGTCACAGACTAACCCCAGTACACTCATAGTGGGAGATTTCAATACCCCACTGAGTCCTTTGGATAGGTCAACAGGACAAAAAATAAACAGAGAGACATCTGAACTGAACGATATGATACACCAAATGGACCTCATAGACCTCTACC
>VZQC01010064.1:868124-990536 GCA_009823505.1 Rhizomys pruinosus | reverse complement strand
AAAGACAGCCTGGTACTGGCACAAAAACAGACCCATTGACCAATGGAACAAAATTGAAGATTCAAACTTGAGCTCATACAATTTCGGCCACCTCATATTTGACAAAGGGCAAAAAAAAATCTCAAAGGAGGAAGGATAGCATCTTCAGCAAATGGTTCTGGCAAAACTGGATCACCATTTGTAGAAGAACAAAATTAACCCCTATCTCTCACCCTGTACAAAAATCAACTCCAAGTGGATCAAAGATCTCAAAGTAAAACCTGAAACCCCAAAGGTGATAGAAGAAAAAGTTGTTGGTAACAACTTACAAGACATAGGTGTAGAAAAAGACTTTCTAAATCAGACAGCAGCTGCACAGGAAATAAGGTCAACAGTTGACAAATGGGACCTCGTTAATCTCAAAAGCTTCTGTACAATGAAAGAAACAATCAAGGAAGTGAAGAGAAAACCCACAGAGTGGGAGGAAATCTTCACTAGTGATTCATCTGACAGAGCATTAACATCAAGAATATATAGGCTACTAAAAAAACAAAGAAGAAAACAAATGACCTACTCAAAAGATGGAGTAAAGAGCTGAACAGAGATTTCACCAGTGAGGAAGTAAACATGGCTGAGAAACATCTTAAAAAGTGTTCTGGGCTGGAGAGATAGCCTAGCAGTTAAGAGCACCGACTGCTCTTGCAGAGGACCCGGGTTCGATCCCCAGCATTAACATCGTTGCTAAGAACCGTCTGTAACTCCAATTCCAGGAGAACTCCAGTTCCAGGGGAATCCGAGACCCTCTTCTGACCTCCGCGGCATTGCACGACACGGGTGCACAGACCTACATGCAGACAGTACACTCATACACATACAAAAATAAAAAAAAAAATATATATATATATTAAAAAACGTGTTCCACATTATTAATAATTAAGGAAATGCAAATTAAAACTACTCTCAGATATCATCTCACTCCAATACGACTGGCTAAGATCAAGGACACAAAACACACCAAATGCTGGAGAAGTTGTGGGGAAAGGGGAACACTCATCCACTGCTGGTGGGAATGTAAACTTGTACAACCACTATGGAAAGCAGTGTGGAGAACCCTTAAAAGTCTCAAAATGAGCCTACCACCTGACCCAGCCATACCACTGCTTGGTATGTACTTCACAATAGCAAAGAGCTGGAACCAACCCAAATGCCCTCAACAGAGGAGTGGATGACAAAAATGTGGTACATCTACACTACTACTCAGCGGTAAAGAAAGATGACATCATGAACTTTGCAGGTAAATGGATGGAACTCGAAGCTATCATGCTAAATGAAGGAACACAGTCCCAGAAAAACAAGCGATAAATGGTCTCCCTCATTTTTGGATGCTAACACCAAATCCCCAGATTAAAAGGAAGCTAATCAACATTATTATTATATTTCTATTTATCTGAAAGCAAGTATGTTGTTATTATGTAAATCTAATGGGCTCTAGAATTGATCCACCACTTACTCTCAGACTCTGTAATTACTGTATATGAGTGGAAAGTATATATACATATTTTAGAGTAATATAAAATTAAAGGATGAAAATGTGAATTCCTAAACATTAAAAAAACAAAGACTGAGAGAAAGATGCAGGATAGTTATGTCAGAGTGCATGATCTGGGGTGGGGTGGGGGGGAAGGGAAAGGGTAATATGTCTAAACTGAACTGAGAAATGATGTCTGAAATACACAAAACATCAATAAAAGCATTAAAAATAAATAAATAGTGAAATAAAAAAAGAAAAAAATATGGAAGTGAAGTATCCTGAGTTGCTCTGGAAGGAGAGTTTGTGGAGAGAAATGTCTGAGTGGCCAAACCACCACGTGAGGCAAGACCGAAAGCTTTCCTGTCATTCCAAGGCCTGTGTTTCAAGGACTGAGGACTGCTCTGACAGTTAAGAAATGGGCAGAGCATCACCTGTCTATGTCAGGAAATAACACAGTCTGCCAAGCGTCCTTCAAGGTCCTTCTTTTGGCCCCCTGTGTTCTTTCCGAGTGAACACTCATCCTTCTTATCTTCTCAAGTCATTTCTTCATGTTCTGACATCTGTCCTGGATGGCACCTCTCCCTGAAAGCCTCTTTACCTCCTTAAAAGTATGGGCCTTGGTTTATCTACAAGTATATTACTGTTATTCAACATAACTAATCAAACTATGACCTTTGGAAACCTGGAAAACAGGAATTTGAACAATGAGTTGACAACGTACTATGTTTCTTTGCAAAGCTTACTATGTATTCCCAGTGCCTCAGTTTTTGCTCCAGTTGAATTGAGTGTGGGTTAATTTATAATAAGCCTGTGGAGTTTCTAGTAGTACTAAGATACATAATACATAAGAAATACTCAAGTGGGTGATATTGTAAGCCACCAATAGTTGTTACTTGTATGTTCCTCCTTTGGGGACTGTTTCTCTAGACAAGTGTTAAATCCCTCATTGGCTCTTCTGCTGTCCATAATTTCACATGTCTACACAGTTTGGTAGATACTTTTATACAATAATTACAATGCGATAATGTTGAATTTGTTTTTTTGAGGATTGATCATGTCCAATGGTCAGATATGGAAGGAACAAAGAAGATTCGCCCTGATGACACTAAAGACCTTTGGATTAGGAAAGAAGAGCTTAGAGCAGCGCATTCAAGAGGAAATCCACTACCTTATGGAGGCCATAGGAGAGGAGAAGGGTGAGCATCTCCTGCAGTATGGTCAGGATGTTAAAGTGCATTCACTCATTAAACAAATATGTATTAAATACTTACTAAGTGCCTGAGTGCTTGTTTTCGGCTCTGAACTGTGCTAGGCACTGAAGATTTAATGGGGAACCTCTAAACATGACCTTGCCCTAAGAGTGCCCCAGATAAGCACACAAAACAGGTCATTAAAAGCATTACTGAATCTAAAGCCTGGTTATCAATCTGACACCCAGGCACTGATAGAGTCCTTTGTACACGTCAAACCCCAGGTAGGGTACTGTGGCTACAGGTTCTCATATGGTTCTCTGTTATGTATGTTTTAAGTCATGCAGAGTTGAATCTTTGTGGAAAATAGAAACAAACCAATATCTTTGAAAGATGCATCTCCTTTTCCTACCTCCAGGACAGCCTTTTGACCCGCACTTCAAGATCAACAATGCAGTTTCCAATATCATTTGCTCAATCACCTTTGGGGAGCGTTTTGATTACCAGGACAGTCAGTTTCGGGAGCTGCTGCGATTACTGGATGAGGCTATATGTCTGGAGGCCTCACTGAGTTGCCAGGTAAGTGCTCTGCCTGCACATGTCTTAGGAGGGCTCATTCAACAAAAATAGGTTCTTCCTTTTTTATTAGTTTATTATTTTTTTAAGGGATTCACAATATAAGATCACAGTTGTTTTCAGATCACATTGACGTTGCTCAGTTTGTCATACAATTAGGTAACTGGTGCTAGCATCCACAGATGAGGGCTACCACTCGTCGTTTGTTTTTCTGGGGCTGGGTTACTTCACTGAGCATGATATCTTCTAGCTCTATCCATTTACCTGCAAAGCTCATGATGTCATCTTTCTTTACCGCTGCATAGAACTCCATTGTGTAGATGTACCACAATTTCTCTATCTACTCATTAGTTGAGGGGCACTTGGCTTGGTTCCAGTTCCTTGCTGTTGTGAAGAGAGCTGAAATAAACATGGCTGTGCATGTATCTCTGTGTTAAGATGAGTCTTGTGGGTACAAACCCAGGAGTGGTATGGCTGGGTCAGGTGGCAAATCCAGTCCAAGCCTTCCAAGGGTTCTCCACACTGTTTTCCATAGTGGCTGTACAACTTTACATTCCCACCAGCAATGGATGAGTGTTCCCCTTTCCCCACAACCTCTCCAGCACTTGGTATCATTTGTTTCCTTGATCCTAGCCAGTCTTATTGGAATAAGATGATATCTTAAAGTGGTTTTGATTTGCATTTCCTTAATTATTAATGCTGGAGAGATGGCGTAGCAGTTAAGAGCGCTTACTGCTCTTGCAGAGGACCCAGGTTCAATCCCCAGCACCCACATGGAGGCTGAAAACCGTCTTTAGCTCCAGTTCCAGGGGAATCCGACACCCTCTTCTGACCTCTGCGGCATTGCACGACACGGGTGCACAGACCTACATGCAGACAGTACATTCATACACATATGAAAATAAAATAAAATTAAAACAAATATTCTTTAAAAAAAAAAAGATGTTTCTCAGCCATCTCTAATTCCTCATTTGTGAAGTCTTTGTTCAGCTCTTTGCTCCATCTATTGAGTGGGTCATTTGTTTTCTTTCTTCTTTGTTTTTTGAGTAGTTTATATATTCTGGAAATCACTGTTTTGTCAGATGTATCTGTGGTGAAGGTTTCCTCCCACTCTGTGGGATTTCTCTTCACTTCCTTGATTGTTTCTTTTCATGTACAGAAGCTTTTGAGTTTAATGAGGTCCTATTTGTCAATTGTCGACCTTAATTCTTGCGCAGCTGCTGTCTGATTTAGGAAGTCTTTTCCTACGCCTATGTCTTGTAGTCTACTGCTAACTTTTTCTTCTATCCCCTTCAGAGTTTGGGGTTTCACGTTGAGGTCTTTAATCCATCTGGAGTTGACTTTTATACAGGGCAAGAGGTAGGAGTTCAATTTCATTCTTCTACAAGTGGTGATCCAGTTTTGCCAACACCATTGCTGAAGATGCTGTTTTTGCTCCATTGTGTCTTCTTGGCCTCCTTGTCAAATATAAGATGGCTGAAATTGTATGTGCTCAGGTTTGTATCTTCAGTTTTGTTCCATTGGTCAACAGGTCTGTTTTTGTGCCAGTACCAAGCTGTTTTTATGACTGTAGCCCTGTAGTGTAGTTTGAAGTCTGGTATAGACTGTATTGTTCTTTTCATTCAGGATTGTTTTGGCTGTTCAGGATCTTTTGTTTTTCCAAATGAAATTAAGGACTTTTTTTCCCAAGCCTGTGAAGAAACTCTTGGGGATTTTAATTGGGATTGCATTAAATCTATACAAGAGTTTCGGTAGAATGGAAATTTTTACTATATTAACTTTCCCAATCCATGAGCATTGGAGGTTTTTCCATCTTCTGATGTCTTCTTCAATTTCCTTCTTCAAGGGTTTAAAATTTTTGTTGTAGAGACCTTTGGTGTCTTTGGTTAGGTTTGTTCCTAGGTATTTTATTGTTTTTGAGGCTACTGTAAGTGGGAAGGTCTCCTTGAATTCCTTCTTCAGTTGCTTGTTATTGGTGTAAAGAAAGGCTACTGATTTGCTCTTTCTCATTTCTAGGAGTTTTCTGGTGGAGTTTTTAGCATCCCTTAAGTAAACAATCATATCATCAGCAAAAAGGGATAGCTTGACTTCCTCTTTTCCAATTAGTACTCCTTTAATTTTCTTTTTCATGCCTTATTGCCCTAGCAAGTGTTTCAAGCATTATATTGAAGAGGAGTGGTGATGGGGGCAGCCTTGCCAAGTTACTACCTTTAAAGGGAATGCTTCTGTCATTTCCCCATTTAGGATGATAACATTGAGGAATGATCCCTCCAATCCAATTCCCTCTAGGACTTTAAGCATGAAGGGATGCTGGATTGTGTCAAAGGCTTTTTCTGCATCAATTGAGATGATCCTGTGCTTTTTGTCTTTCAGTCCATTTATATACTTGATGATATTTATTGATTTTTGTATGTTGAACCATCCCTGCATGTCTGGTATGAATCCAACTTGGTCATGATGGATGATCTTTTTGATGTGGGTCTGTATGCGATTTGCCAGTATCCTGTTTAGAATTTTTGCATCTGTGCTCAGTAATGACATGGGTCTGTAGTTCTCCTTTTTGGTTGTATCTTTGCCTGGTTTTGGTAATAGAGTGATGCTGGCTTCATAGAAGGAATTTGGGAAAATTCCCTCTGTCTGTATCCTTCTAAACAATTTCAGTAAAAATGGTTGTAAGTCTTTTTGAAATGTTTTATGGAATTCTGCTGTGAAACCATCTGGGCCTGGGCTTTTAGTTGGGAGGTTTCTTACTACATCTTCAATTTCTTCTTGTATTTTGGGTCTGTTTAAGCTGTCAACCTCTTCTTGATTGAGCTTTGGTGATTCCCAGGATTTCAGATATTCATCCATTTCTGCTAGGTTTTCAAACTTGGTATAGGTTTTTGAAGTATTCCCATATGGTTTTCTGGATCTTTTCCTTGTCTGTTGTGATATTTCCCTTTTCATCATGGATTGTATTGATTTGGACTTGTTCCTTCTTTCTTTTGATTAACTGGGCTAGAGGTCTGTCTATCTTGTTTATTCTTTCAAAGAATCAGCTTTTGGATTCATTGATTTTTTTGTATTATTTTCTTTGTTTTTATTTCATTGATTTCTGCTTTGATTTTTGTTATTTCTTCCTGTCTGTTGCATTTAAGGTTCATCTGTTGTTGTCTCTCAGTGCTTTTAGCTGCAGTGTTAGATCATTCACTTGTGCTGTTTCCGTTTTTCTAATGTAGGCATCCAGGGCTATTAACTTACCTCTTAGGACTGCTTTTAAAGTATCCCAAAGGCTTTTTTTGTGTTGTATTATCATTGTCATTCAGTTCCAGGAATGCTTTTATTTCTTTCTTTATCTCTTCCTTGACCCATTCATTATTCAGGAGTGTGTTGTTTAGTCTCCATGTGTTCTTGTAGATAGTAGGGCTTATCCTGGTGTTGATAGTGAGCTTTATTGCACTGTGTCTGATAGAATGCATGAAATTATTTCAATCTTTTTGTATTTGTAGAGGTTTCTTCTGTGTCCCAGTATGTGGTCGATTTTGGAGAATGTTCTGTGGGGGTGCTGAGTGGAAAGTATATTCTCTGGTATTTGGGTGGAATATTCGGAAGATGTCTGTGAGGTCCGTTTGGTGTATTGTATCATTCAGTTCAGATGTCTCTCTGTTTAGTCTTTGTCCTGTTGACCTGTCCAAAGGACTCAGTGGGGTATTGACGTCCCCTACTATGAGTGTACTGGGGTTAGTGTGTGACTTGTGGTCCTGGAGAATTGTCTTTATAAAGTTTGGTGCACTTGAGTTTGGTGCATAAATATTCATAATTGTGAAATCTTCATGGTGAATTGTTCCTTTGATAAAAATGTGATGGCCTTCTTTGTCTCTTCTGATTTCTTTTATTTTGAGGTCTATTTTGTCTGATATTAAAGTAGCAACACCTGCTTTCTTTTTGGTACAATTTGCTTTGAATATTTTTTTCCATCCTTTCACTTTAAGGTGGTGCCTATCCTTGAAGTTAACATCCATTTCTTGTAGACAGCATATAGATGGGTTCTGTTTCCTAATCCAATCTTCCAGTCGATGTCTTTTGATTGGGGAGTTTAGTCCATTAATATTTAAGTTTATAACTGATAGATTCGTGTTGCTTCCTTTCACCTTATCCATTTGCCTTTTTGGTCTATGTTTCTACTTCTGCAGTTATGCTTATATTAATTTCTCTTTCTAGGTTCCTGGGGATTGTTGTTCCTTTCTTCTTTCCTTTGAATTGCTTCAAGTACTCTCAGAAGGGTTGGTTTTCCAGACATTTATTCTTTCATCTTGTTTATGTCATAGAAGGTTTTTCTCTCTCCTTCAACTATAATCAACATTTTTGCTGTGTATAGTAACCTGGGTTGGCATCTATAGTCCTTTAACACTTGGAATGCTTTGCTCCATGTTGTTCTTGCTTTCATGGTTTGCACTGAGAAGTCAGTTGTAATTCTGATAGGTTTCCCCTTAGATGTAACTTGATTTTCTCTTTTGGCTTTCAGAATTTTGTCTTTGTTTTGGGCATCTAGCGTTTTAAGTATGATATGGTGTGGAGAGTTTCTTTTCTGATCTTGTCTGTTTAGAGTTCTATGTGCTTCTTGTATTTGTATGGGTTTATCTTTTTTTAGTTTGGGGAAATTTTCATCTATTATTTATTTGAAGATCTGATCAATACCATTCTCTTGGGATTCTTCTCCTTCCTCTATTCCTATGATGCGGAGGTTTGATCTTTTCATAGTGTCCCACAGTTCCTGGTTGTTCCACTTTTGTGTATTTTAAAATTTTTCATAATCTTTACTTGAGGTTTTTAGTTGTTCTGTGTTATCTTCCAGGTCTGATATTCTTTGTTCTGCTGCCTCGATTCTACTTCTGAGGCTTTTTCCATTCCTTTCCTCTTGATTGGATGAATGTTTGATTTTCTTTGTCATTTCATCTTCTGATTTCCTTAGTATTTCCACTTCCTTTTGGAGCTTTCTCAATCTCTTCCTGTAGCTCTTTGCTTTGCTGGTTGGTTTCCTTATCTTTTTCAACATGGGCTCTTTTCAGTGTTTTCACTTCTTTCTGGAGTTTGTCATTCTCTCTCTCTAGGTCCTTCTTGAGTTTTTCATTCTTTTCTCAGTTCTCTGACTTGCTCTTTATAGTCTTTGATTTCTTTAAGTATGTTCACAATTGTGCTTCTAATATCTGTGTCCTGGGCCATCCCCAGGAGGATTCCACTGTAGGAATCTTCCACAGGGTTGGTAGAGCTTGGTGTGGAATTATCCTGCACCTTTCCCATGTTGTCTCTTCTTCGTGTCCCTGGCATCATGTGTGTTTCTCTTTGCCTGTACTCCAATGGGAATCCCAAATGCCTCTTCACTGTGCTGAAGGCTTGCTTTGCTTGCCTCCTTCAGATGCCTTCGTTCAATCCCAGTTGGCAGCGGGGGGGGGGGGTTGGGGTGATTGCATCTGTGCTTTAGGTGGTCTTTGGAAATCCCTGATCTCAAGTCTCACACAGGCCCAACTTTTATACCAGCTAGGAGGACAACTCTGTCCCCACAGCTACACAAGCCAATAGAGCCAAAAGGATTGAATCAAACCAAACAATCCCCCTGGCTGAAGAACCCAGCTCCTACTTGTGCTTCAGGTGGTCTTGGGAAATCCCCCCAGGTTCTTCCTTTTGGCCTTTTGTTTTTGAAGATAATATACAATGTCTTAAAGTTGAGTTTGATGCAAACTTACTTCAAATCCATCTGTTGACTTTGACTTTGATGTTTTTGATATTGTAAGAAACTTGCTATATATAAACACATTTTTACCATGATGCATTTTACATTTACATTGGTATATATACTTCTATATACCAATGCTGATATTTTTATTGAAGATTTGTACATTTCATGCAACATTTCTTAATCAAATTTAGACCCACTCCCCCTTCCTGGTCCCCCACCCCACCAGAGCTCGTGAATTCTGCCATACATGTCTTGCATTATTTTCTCGGTCTTTTTCAAAAATTTTCGATGCAGAACTTTACTGTTAGGGGCAGATATTTACTGTTTCAGTCAGTTCTTTTTTTTTTAATTTTATTTATTTATTTATTTTTTGTATGCATATGAGTGTACTGTCTGCATGCAGGTCTGTTCACCTGTGTCATGCAATGCCGCAGAGCTCAGAAGAGGGTCTCGGATTCCCCTGGAACTGGAGTTCTCCTGGAATTGGAGTTACAGACGGTTCTCAGCTGCCACGTGGGTGCTGGGGATCGAACCCAGGTCCTCTGCAAGAGCAGTCGGTGCTCTTAACCACTAGGCTATCTCTCCAGCCCCCAGTCAGTTCTTTGATCCAGTCTTTTTTGTTGTTGTTCCTTCCAATTTTATCACTCTAAAGTATATATACATACAGGGCACACATATACCAAAATTATGGCGGCAGAAAAAAATATAGTTTAATTCCAAAACATGTTTAGGAATTCACATTTTAACAGTAGAGTTGTATACTGGTAAAGAAAAATATTACTTTATATTGCTACATTACATAGCATGTTGATAAGTAACATCAGGTATTATATTTACTAAAAAAGAAAGAAAAAAGAATTATTCAGTTTGCCTTACAAATAGAGATTTGGTGCTAGGATCCACAAATGTGGGACACCATATGTCATTTGATTTTCTGGAACTGTGTTACTTCACTTAGCATAATGGCTTTGAGCTCCATCCATTTACCTACAAAGTTCATGATGTCATCTTTCTTTACCACTGCATAGAATTTCATTGTGTAGATGTATCACATTTTCTTTATCCACTCATTTGTTGAGGGGCACTTGGGTTGTTTCCAGCTCTTCACTATTGTGAAGAGAGCTGCAACAAACATGGCTGTGCATGTATCTCTGCAGTAGGATGAGTCTTGTGGGTATATACCCAGGAGTGGTATGACTGGGTCAGGTGGTAGGCTCATTTTGAGTCTTTTAAGGGTTTTCTACACTGAAAACTTGAAAAAAAAAAGGTCAAACCTGGGTGTCATGGTGCAGGTTTTTAATCCCAGCACTAAGGAGGCAGAGGCAGGCGGATCTTTGTGAGTTCAATGCCAGCCTGGTCTACAGAGCGAGTTCCAGGACAGCTGGGGCTACAGGGAGACCCTGTCTCAAAAAGACCAAAATAAATAAATAAATAAATAAAAGGTCAATAAATGATGTCTGAGAAACTTAGGTTTAAAATTCTAAACATGATGGTTAAAACATTTTAGAAAGGCTGCTGTGATGGTTAATCTGGGTTTTCGCCTGGACTTTCATCTTCTCTCTGGAAGCAGTGATCATCAGGCTGGCCTGTGGGCACGTCTGTGGGCATCTTCTTGATTGCTATTTGGGTTTGGACCACTGTAAGTGGTGCCATCCCTGGACAGATGGGCCTGGGCTATCCAAAAAAAGTAGCTGCCCAGGCAGGGAAGCAAGCCAGCAAGCAGCCCTCCTCGTGTTCTTGCTTCAGTTTTTGCCTCCTGGTTCCTGCTTGAGCTCCTTCCCTGGCTTGCCTCAATGATGAACTGTCATTACCTACAGACCAAAGGAACCCTTTCCTCCTGTTGCTTTTGACTAGTGTTTTATCCCAACAGAAATCACACTGCCACTGCTCTATACATAGAGAAAGAACATTTTATGATTTCAATTGTTCTAAAGCAAATCTATACTTTAGAGCCAAGCCACTTAAGTCATGATTTTTTTTCACATTAAATGAAAGAGGTGAACAGAAACTTATAAATAATGGTAACGTGAAAATTAGCTGAGACAATATTGAAAGAAAGGCAGTGGAGGCAGCTTATCTTCTGACACCAAAGCATTTCAGTAGTGATGAAGTGGGGACTCAGCCAGGATTAACAGAAACCGCAGTAGGAAAAACATCAGAATAAACTTCAGCATCCCTCTCTTTCTTTAAATTTAACATCGTAAAGCAGAAATTTTATAGTAGGGAGAATGGATTATTCAATAAATTAGAGAACAAGTTGGTATATTGTTTAAAAAAATGAATAACACTATTATTGCTGACTTTGAGTCTCTTGTCCCAGGCCTCTCTCTTTCTGGCTCAAAGGCATCTTCTGAGTTGACTTTCAAACTCTGCAGGTTTTTTTGTGATTCTTCTTTGTCTTGGTTAGCTGCAGACTGACATCGCACTGCCTGAACGTGTCATCATTTTATCCATGTTTAGACATTCGAGTTGTTTCCTGATTTGGGATGTTATAAATCACACTGCTGAGAACATTCTGGTGTCAGTGTTCATGTGAACACATTTACTTATCTGTATCTGACTTGTATGTGCATCTAGAAGTAAACAATAGCTAAAGATTTGGCCCTGGGCTCTAGAGAGATGCTCAGTGGCTGAGAGCAGTTGATGCTCCTATAGAGGAATGGAGTTCTGGTCTGGTGTCCATGTCGAGCAGCTCACAGCCACCTCTAACTCCAGTTCCAGGAGATTCAGTGCCCTTTCCTGACCTCTTGCATGTGTGTGTACACACATGCACATATGCATAAATGACAAAGTAAATGTTAAAAATGATTAAACACTGGCGCATTGTTTATATATTTATAGATGTAATCAGTCTTCTAATACTATAGTGTAAAATCCCAAGGGGTTTGAATTTGACCCCAACTGTTCCCCAGTTTTTGTACTCTAATCCTTGGAATCTCTCAAGCACTCTTCACAGTTCCCTGGCCTGTCAGCCATATTCCTGAATAATGAAGCCCATTCTAGGGGAAAATTAACCCTATGTACTTTTACAAATTTATCCTATGTTCACTTGCCTGAGTTTCGTTCTTCTGCTAGCCCTGTCTCAGAAGTCAGCCCACTACCTTGATAGATACATAAATGAAGGTCATATGTACACATTTGTATATTACTGTGAAAAAGGATTATTCCCTATTCAGAACCAAATACAATATTAAAGTCTCCTTAAGCTGTGTATTTAAGCAAAATATATTAATACAGGAGAGCTCTGATATCAGCAATGGATTATTCTACCAAGAAGATGTTGGCCAGGGTATCCAAGCCCCCCCCCCAAAAAAAGGTAAAGGCCTCTTGCCTGTAAACTGGGATACCTGCAAGAAGAGAGGTGATAAGGCCCTGCTGTTGAAGACATGATGTAAGCATGGGAAAGATGTATTGAGACTGCACTTGCAAGTATACAATTGGTCTCTGGAATACCAGAGAGTGTTACCAAAGGCCACTAAATCAATAAAGCAAATATAGGTCTCCTTGAGTCAAGCAAGACTCCTCCATCAGCACCAGCTACACCTCACCTGCCTGGAAATACTGTGCAGCAGTGGCAGCCATATGTCTGTATATCCCAAATCTAATTGGCTAGTAGCTCTCTCCTTGGAGGAATAATTCACAGCTGATGCCACAAGCTTACATCCTCTAGTGGTTAGGAGATGATATAAGCCACAGTAAGACCCTGTCATCTTTTACAGAAAAAACATAATTCATGGATTAACATACCATCCAAACATCTGTGTCTATATCAAAGTAACCTACCATAACAATTAGTACTGTTTAAATACCTATGTATCTAGTTGCTTGTACTTCATTAGTAGGATTGAAAGGTTATTCCTGGACAAACTGTCAGCCCATGAAAGGAAACAGCCAGAATTGACCAGAGTCAAAAACGATATCTCCAGAGAAAGTAGACTGTTTTGCTTCTCGTCCACCTGTGCCCCTTTTCTAAGCCTAGGGAACAATCTGCAGAAGAGGGGGCATGGTAGAATGTAAGGGCTGCAATTGGGGTGAATGGTGAAACTACAGCAATATAGTCTGGACACTTATTTGATCAACTTGATTATACATACAAGCCCCCCCCCCCAGCTGGATGGTGGGACCATTGGGCTGTGTGGGTTTGGGCACAACTGCTTGCAAGTTGGTTTTACATGAAGGGTGCTTGTACTCATAAATTATTACTTATTGTTAAAAAATGACAAAAATGAAGAAAAAATTTTTTATTACGTGTGTATGTGTATTATGTATGCATGTGGGGGGTGGACATATAATAGATTTCAGAGAACAACTTTCACCAAAAGTAGGTTCTATCCTTATATCATTTAGGTCCTGGGATTGTCTTCCAGACAATACAATGTTGGATCTTGTTTTTTAATCAGCCAGCCAGTCCGAATCTCTATTGGTGAGTTGAGGCTGTTTACCTTTAAGGATATTATTGAGAGATACTAATTAATTGCTATAATTTGTTGGTTATTTTTCTTTTTTATTATGCTTGAAGATTATTTTTCTAGTTGGTTACATTATTGCTTATATTTAACTTTCTTCCATCTCAATATTAGAAACTCACTTCTTTTCTGTATTATTCATGAGAGATTCCTTACTAATTCTCTTTTGTTAATCTATTTTCTTTTTCTGGGTATAGCATTTATGGTTTGAAGTCATTTAATTTTCAAAGCATAAACTATGCCATACCATGCTTTTCTGGCCTTGAGGATTGCCATTGAGAGATTCGATGTCATTCTAATGGGTCTGTCTTTGTGGATGAGTTGATATGTTTTCCCCTTAGAGTTTTTTATACTGTACCTTTACTTCATATTTTTAAATCTTCACTGTAATATATTGTGGAAAGGTTGTTTTCTGGTATGTCTATTGGGGATCTAAACACCTCTTGATCTGAATTCTTATTCCATGTGAAATCCATTGATTCTCTTTGTATTTAGTGTTTATCTTAACTCCTTAAATATGATCTTGTGGATTCTTAGATTTGATGTTTCGATTGCATGAGAGTTCTTGAACCTTGTAGTCATGTTCATTATTCTATCATCTATCTATCTATCTATCTATCTATCTATCTATCTATCTATCTATCTATCTATCTCTATCATCTATCGACCAGTCATCTATCTATTTATTTATTCTTATTGATATTTGAGTGCATATTTTGTCAACGTTGTCCTACATTCCTGCTACTCTTGTTTAGGTTAGTCTGTTGGCAACATTTTCCAGTGTGTTTTTTATTTGACTTATTGAGTTTTTTTCCCCCAAAATTTCCAGTTTTCTTCTTTTCCCCCCAATTTTCTTCTTATTCAAAATATATTTCGTTTCTAACTTTTTCTTCCATGTCCCTGACGTTTTCATCCCTATTGTTGAATTTCTTTTTCATTTTGACTTTTGCATTTATGTTTCTGGCTCTCTTGTCTGAGTCCTGGATCAAATTCATCTTCGTATTCTCTTTTAGGTCACTGATAATTTTTACCAGAAACTGATGCAGTTGTCATCCAACGTTATATTTATTTCATTATCTTTAATTTTAATAGTTGTGTTTTTCTAGAAGAGTTACATTGCCTTGCTTTTTCATGTTTCTTGTGCTTTTGTGTCACAATTTATGCAACCTTTGCCTTGGGAAGCACTTTTGACATATGTTGAATCAGCAGTTTTGGATGTGTTCTCTTTTCTATGCCTTGGGTTCACAGTGATTCCAGGGAGAGTTAACATGGAGTGTGGTTGCTGGCCCTTTAAAAGTACATTTCCTCTTTCTCTAGCTGTATTTAAGACCTTTTGTTTTCTGTGGCTATCACCTTCTCTGTGATTCCCCCAGAAGTAGATCTATTTTTAGTTACTTCCCAAAATAATTTTTCTTGGAGCTTTTATGTATACCCTCATTCAAAACCAATGAATCGGTTAGCATTATTTCTAGAAATTCAAAAAGGATGTAAAGAATGAGATCTATTACTTTAATTATCCAAGTTATCTTGTATTCTTCATATTGATTCTTAGTCATGACAGTTTATAGAATATCCATTCCATTTGTTTTACCCATATTAAGCCAGAGCCTAAGAAATCACCAGGATTCAATCAGTGCCCTACTGACTTCTGGGTATATGGTCAGGGAAAAGAAATTCTTGGGAGGGAACAGAGAGATGGCAGGTAGTGATAATGATAATAATCACTCTTAGGGCTGAAGAGATGGCTCAGTGGTTAAGAGCACCGACTGCTCTTGCAGAGGACCTGGGTTCAATTCCCAGCACCCACATGGCAGCTAAGAACTGTCTTTAACTCCAGTTCCAGGGGGAATCTGACACCCTCTTCTGACCTCTGCAGCATTGCACGACATGGGTGCACCTACTTACATGCAGACAGTAGGCTCATATACATAAAATAATAAATAAAATGTAAATATCCTTAAAAAAATAAAATAAACACTCTCATTGTGACAAAGTACACCAGGTATTGCAATGAACAACTGCAAAGGTTCATTTTCATTAATCTTCATATTGATACTGTAGAGATGAAGTAATCTGACATGGGTGAGCAGCTGGTGCAGAAGTGTGCAGGGAAGTACAGATAGCAGTCCACCACACTGCTGCCACAGGCTCTGTGTTTCGTGCCTTTCAGTGCCCAGATACAGAGACCTCACTAACAGCTATTACCTTATTAGTGTTACCTGTTACCAAAATATTGTAACTTATGAGTAGGAGGCACCAGACATAACAATCTTACCTGAGTCTGTTTCATTCTAGTTCTTGCTAATTTCATACTATGTTATGCTATTTATGTAGCACATTTAAAAATTAATTTTATTTTATGTGTATGAGTGTATTGCCTGCATGTATATAAGTGTGCCCATATTGTGCAGTCCCCACAGAGGTCAGAAAGGGTTTCAGAATTCCTGGAACTGGAGTAACAAACAGTTGAAAGTTTTCATGTAGGTTCTGGGAATTGAACCTGGGTCCTCTGTAAGAGCAGCCAGTGCTCTTAACAGCTGAGCCATCTCTCCAGCCCCCATATTTTAAACTTCATTTCCCATAAAGCTTAGTAAATATTGAAGTCTTACCCATATTGAAATTAAGTCATGGTGGAAACTACAGCATGTATAGTTACTTGCACAAAATATATTAGTGATAATTTTTCCAAGGAGGGGAATCATAAGGTGAACACACTGTTGTGAGATAAAACAGCTTCAAGCATATGGCATTCAGCAGCCCCTTCAGAATGTGCAGGACAGGTCATGCCAGTTTCAGAGGGGCTTTTTAGACACAATAGCAACTGCAAAGGGCTAAAACAAGGGATGCCCTTAAAACGATTACCGTCACCACTGGGGTTGAACTGTGTAGAGAAACTGGGACACAAGTCTGAGGATTGAAAGGACTGGTCTCTTTATATAAAGCACAGTGCCACCAATTTTAAATATAGTGAAGAGCCTTTGAAGATTGAAAGTCAAGGAGTGAACCATGTAAATGCTTTCTGGAAACTATTCATAAAATGCATTGTGATTGCATTAAGAGTGAAGTCAAGATGACTGTTGACTGCTATGCCAATGTGCAGATGGGAGAGGTGGTGGTGAATAGTGGAGAACAGACAGGGAAGGCCTTTGATGCTCAGTGTGTGAGGAATGGAGGAATTGAAAGGCTTACCAAAGGGTTGAGAGGGAAAACGGGATTCAGGATAGCCATGCAGTTTCACTGTTGGAAGCCAAAGAGGGAAAGACAAAGCTATTGAAGAGCCATGATATCTCATGGACATTTTCTTTCCTCCAACTAGCTCTACAATGTATGTTCATGGATCATGAAATATCTTCCTGGACCACATCAAACAATTTTCAGAAACTGGGAAAAACTGAAATCATTTATTTCTCGTATGATTACAAATCACCGGAGAGATTGGAATCCCAATGAGCCGAGAGACTTCATTGACGCTTTCCTCAAGGAAATGACAAAGGTGCGAAGGTGCTGCCTGTGTCTTCTTACAGAAGTAGTGGTTTAATAGTTTCCAGTTCATCCCACAGCAGGGTACCAGAGTGTTAGGGATTAACACAACACAGCTTTCTCACGGTTCAGGATCAGCCCCATATTCCTATTTACCAGGCCAGCTTCTTTTGGTGAGTATGGAGACTCCATTACCGTGCCCCTCCCAGCTTCCAGAAGACACTGAGGTCCTTTACTGAGGCTCCTTCCTCCATCTTTGATGCCAGGACTGCAGCAGATCTTGCCTCTCTGATCTCTAATTCCATCTTTACATCTCGTCCCTCAGGTTCTGACTCTCAAGCTTCCTCTTATAAACATAATTTAGGATAATCTGTTCCTCTCAAATTAATCCCATCTGCAAAGTTTATTTTGTCAAGTTATACAGGGATGAAAGTGTCGGCATCTTTAAAGTTCTCTGCTTACCACAGTCCCAGGGGAATAAAAACAACAGTGGTAAAGTGCCAGGTGGCATTAGTTCAAGAGTTTTGATGTCATTAGAAATAAAGGGTTTTATGCCTTTGACTTGAGACCCTGACAATCCCCAGTTACCATCTACTCCTGTGCCCTATACCCATATCTGAAGGAGCTGAACACAAAAGTGTAGGAATTAAACTTCAGACCTCTATTTTATACTAGTTGTCCTAGGGAGCATTATTTACTGCATCACAAGTCTCACTAAAAGACACGAGCAAAATTCAGCTTTCTAAGTTCTGGAATATAACTCTAAGGTCTGTGTGGGACATATGCCTTGCCCTGTCACAATTGATCCAGTGATGAACAGGAAGACGACAGCCTAAGGGAATGATGCATCAGTTGCTTTCCATCATTGTGATAACACAAGGCAGAAACAATACACAGTTCCAGAAGATTTCTGTCCCCTGTGATGGACAAAGAATGGCAGAGAGGTTCAGCTTGTGGTGGGAGAAGTGCGTGGTGGAGGCTGGTTACATCATGGTAGATCAGGAAACAGAAAGCAGAGCAGGGGCTTTTCTTCCTGATATCTTCCTACAGCTAGGTCTCCCAAACTGCCATCAGCAGCTTGGGGCTGGCATTCAAAACATGAGCCTTAGGGAACATTTCAGATTCACAACACATCCTTAAGTGTGCTATTTCAATCTCAATAGTCCTCTGCTTCAAAAACATCAGTGAATTAGATAAGCTTCAGATCATTGGATTATGGGTTCCTCCCCTGATGAGGGGCAGATTGATGAATTGCTTGCCATCATCTCTCTTATTTCATCTTGCCATAACACTGATAAAAGCAATGTTATATCCCCAGAGAAGAAGGGAATTCATTTGCCATATGGTAAGCAGTCATCAGCATTAAGATCAATGTTAACAACCTGAAGCTTCCAAAATAAGTGGTAAGATGTTTTATCATAATGAATGCTTTCTAGGATCAAACTATGTTTTAACTATGAACGATTAATGGGAAGAAAAGAGAATCAGTAAACATAGAGAATTCTCCCATTTCTTTTTAGTATTAATGAAAGCATTTGTTGATTACATGCCTCTTGCACCTGACACAGTTTCTGTTGACATGTTAAAATGTGTGAGTTATTCTCATCTTATAATCTGAAACAGAGAGACATGAACTGAATATCCTAGGTCATGTGTTGATTCGTGATGTGGCCAATACTGTATGCCAGATAGGGTTCATTTTATTCTATTCTCTTCCTACCATACTAAAAGCTTTTCCAAAAATGTAGCCATAAGCCAGCAGTTAAGCGGACTGGTGTTCTCGCAGAGGACCTAGGTTTAGTTCCTAGCACCCACATGATGGCTAACTGTCCTTAACTGGTCTCTGTAGAAATTGCATGACATGGGTGAACTTACATACATGGAGGCAAAACACTTATAAACATAACATAAAAATAAATTAATTAAGAAACTTAAAGACAACAGCTTTGTCTTCATTTTCATCTATCCAATTTCCAGAAGCTTTTATTGTGGTTATTGTTCGTGGTTTTTGGTTTTTGGTATTTTTTATATTTTGCTTTGTTTTGAGACTGTATTTTCTTTTTGTTTTTCTTCTTTTCTTTTGTGGTGGTTTGAATGAGTGTCCCCCATAGGCTGTAAGTATTCAGACATTTGTCTCTAGTTGGTGGCAGTGTTTTTGGAGGTCTTAGAAGGTGTGGCCGTGCTAGAGGAAGTACGTTATTGGGGGCAGGCTTAGTGAGTTTAACAAGCCTTGTGGTCTCCAGTTGCTCACTCTCTGCTTCCTGTGCTCTTTGCAAGATGTGACCCTTGGCTTGCTGCTCCAGATCCTTGCTGCTCCAGATCCAGCCGCCATGCCTCCTGCCACAATGGACTCTAATTCCCCGGAACCGTCAATCGTAAGCTCAAACAAACTCTCCCTTTTATAAGTTCCTTGGTCATGGTGTTTTATCACAGCAACAGAAAAGTGACTAATACATCTTTCTTTTTGGTCTTTTTGAGACAGGGTCTTTCTGTAGCCCCAACTGGCCTGAAACTCCCAGAGATCAACCTGCCTCTGGCTCCTGGGTGCTGAGATTAAAGGCATGTGCTACCACACTCAGTTTTGAATAACATTCTAAATGACTTATGAATTCATATACCAGGGTGAAGAAGACCCTGTGTGTCAGCCTTTAGCACCCAGGGCAAGGCAATGGTCATGCAATAGCTATTTCCTAATGCTAGCAAAGAGAGTATTATCTTGAATGACTCATTCCAAATTCATTCCTCAGAGCGACAAACCTGTGCTTTGAGAAATACACGAATCCTCTGAATAAACAAGTACATACTACACTGTCTTTTCTAGTACCCAGACAAGATGACTACAAGCTTCAATGAAGAAAACCTCATCTGCAGCACCCTGGACCTCTTTTTTGCTGGGACAGAGACAACATCCACGACGCTGCGCTGGGCTCTGCTCTTCATGGCCCTCTATCCAGAAGTCCAGGGTAAGTATTTGGGCAATGTACTTGGTAAGGCAAATGGAGCTTCTGGAAGCTTTGGTTAAGAAAGTGCCAGAACAGGGCTGGAGAGATGGTTCAGTAGTTAGGAGCACTGGCTGCTCTTGCAGAGGACCTAGGTTCAGTTCTCAGCACCCACTTGGTGGCTGACAACTGTCTGTAACTCCAGTTCCAGGAGAGATCTGATGTCCTCTTCTGAACTCTATGCAGTAATACACTCAATACACATAAAAAAAAAAGTAATAAATAAACTGGAATCTTCTGGAAGTGCCAGAAGATAGCATGGTAAGGTAGAGGAGGTGGAAGAGCTATGAAGCGATGTCCACTTAGAATTGGCAAGTCCTCCACATTTTGTCAGGACTATGATGGGTCTGTGGGCATAGAAATTATAGTCTGTGCTCACAAGAAGCTTGGCGTCTAGGGGAAAACAGAAATCAACTGACATTGTTGTAGGTTTCAGATAGAACATTATCCTATGAACATCCATAGACTCATGCACTCTTCCTTTGAGCATAACCTTCCTGTTTTGCTCTGAATACTATGCAAATTCCTTGCTCTGGTATCTGACCACCTCCTGTGGTGTGCACCTCTCTGCCTGTTCCATCTCCTTCTGCATGGTAGTCTCAAGCATCACATGTCATCCCTCTTCTAGAAGCATCTTTTCTGCACTACCTCCCTAAAATGGGTCAAACTTGTTCTGGGATTTTCTGGCCAGGAACTTGTCATTCTCTTCCTCCAGCAATGATCAAGTGCTCTTCCATTGGTGTGCTTTGGGCCTTTATTTATGTCTCTCTACTGACTGTCATCCTCCATGGAGAGAAGCCCATCCCATTATTTTTATACCTCAAGAGTACAGAAGAGATTAGCAGGTGGAGATAGGAATGCTTTTCATGTCATAGACTGTTTTGTCCAATTGTGGGTAATAACTTGTCAACGAGGCTTATTTATTTATTTATTTATTTATTTATTTATTTATTTATTTATTTTGAGACAGGGTCTCCCTTTAGTACCAGCTGGCCTGGAGCTTGCTCTGAATAACCAATTTAATATATTACTTTCCATGTGATAAAGATAAATTTGTTCACAAACTTTATTGTGTTTGTGTATATGCAACTGTCCGTCCATGAATTTGTAACTTTCTGTCTGCGAGAGTGGAGAGAGAGAGAGAGAGAGAGAGAGAGAGAGAGAGAGAGAGAGAGTATGTGTGTGTCCGTGACCATGATTGTAAATGTGTGTGTCTCTATGACTATATGTGTGTGCGTCTCTCTCTGTAAACATGAATATGTGTGAGTGTGTGTGAGTGTGTGTGAGTGTGTGTGCGCGCATGTACGCATGCACATGTGGAGGCCATAGGTCAACTTCAGGCATGATTCTTCAGCAACATCCACTTTTTGAGACAGGTTCCCTCCTCAGCCTGGCATTTGCCAAGTACACTAGGCTCTCTGGCCAGTGCACCCTGGAGATCTGTCTGTCTCTTCCACCTCAGTGCACTGGGATTATCAGCACAGGCCACCATAAGAGTGTTGACTGCTGTTGCAGAAGACCTGGGTTCAATTCCCAGCACCCACATGATGGCATCTTTAACTCCAGTTCCAGGGGAATCTGATGCCCTCTTTTGACCTCCATGGCATTGGACAACATGGGTGCACCAACCTACATGTAGATTCATACACATAAAAAAAATAATAAAAGATTAAAAATAATTCATTGCTGATGTCAGAGCTTTCCTGTAGTAATATATTTTGCTTAATTACACAACTTATAAACACTTTACTATTGAATTTGGCTCTATCTGTGTCTATGCTCACAGCTTAGCTTGACATAATAAGTGGTACTGCTTAAATGCCTGTACATCCAATAGCTTGAGCTTTGTTAGTATGACTAAAAAGGGTATCACTGGGAAAGCTGTCAATCCATGAAGGGAAACAAATTGAACAGACTGGAGTCCAAAATGACAACTCCAAAGGAATTAGACTGTTTTCTTCTCACCCACTTGTGCCCCTTTCCCAAAGCCCAGGGAAAAAACTGCGGAAGAGGAGGCGTGGTAGATTGTAAGGGCTGTGGAGAGATAGGGGTGAATCATGAGACTATAGGAATATAGTCTGGACTCCTGATTGATCAATATGCCTGTGCATACAAGCTTCTCCAACTGGACTATGGGAACCTTGGGTTGTTCAAAATTTGGACATAGATACTTGCAAAATGCACCAATTACCTAATTGTATGACATACTGAGTAACATCAATGTTATCTGCAAACAACTGTGTCATTATATTATAGAATCCCTTAAAAAATAAAAAAATTAAAAAAAAAAGAACTAGGGTCAAAGGACATTTAAAAAAAATAAATAAAATATTAAAAAAAGATGGTGTTGGATCCCCTGGAACTGGAGTTACAGATGGTTGTTAGCCAACATGTGGGTGCTGGGAATCGAACCTAGGTCCTCTGCAAGAAAACCAGTGCTCTTAACTGCTGAGCCATCTCTCAAGCCCTTGTCAGCTACTTTTCTTCTCCAGCCTAGGCCCACTTGCCTAGAGATGGCTCTGCCACAGTGGCCTGGGCCCTTGTACATCAATAGCAATTAAGCAATTCCCCCCCCAGACATGCTCTCAGGCCAGGCTGATGAAGACAATTGGTCTGTTGACGTTTCTTCTGTCCAGATGACTCAGCTTTCTGTCAGGTTGACAAAAACTAAATAATACAATGTCTGTTTGCTTTTTACTGTGCATATCTTAGTCACATAGTCACATGTAGTCACAGAAGAATCTGAAAATAAAGGTTTTAGCTGGACACAATTGAATCATTATTACTCTAGATAAAGAAGAAACTGCAAGGGAGGGGCACCTAGCGGTTTCAATCATTTGTTATTACGATTATATAAGTTCATGTAAATCTCACAGTAGTCTCAAGCTAAGGCAGGTTTCTTTTCACCAATCAGATGAGGAAACTGAGCCAGAAAGAACTGAAATGCTTTCACCAAAGATGTAATTATTAAGAGTTTGCCCTCCATATTCTACTCTGATGTTTCTCCTTTAGAAACCAAAGTCTACCGACCCTTGGTGGCCTCCCTATGAAATTTCATTACCTATGGGATGGCGTTAGGAGGTGATTATAGTTATAAAGGCAATTAGTTCCTTTAAAAGGGGCAGCAGACAGGCCGGCAAGATGGCTCAGCCTTAAAGGACCTTGCTGCTAAGCCCCAGGACCTGAGGTTGAGCCCCAGAACCCAAATGGTAGAAGGAGAGAAGCAACTCTCTTAAGTTGTCGTGGGATCTTTCCAGTCTTGTGCCTCACTTGGAACATGTAGACATACATACATACATACAGACAGACAGACAGACACACACACACAGAGTACTTTTTCTTTTAAGAAAAGAGATGGGAGGAAGAAACTTCCTCCTTATGACACAGGAGACAGCAAAGCACTGCCATCTGTTAGATGGAAAATTGTTCCTTTCCAAGCAAGAAATCTGTGGATGCCTTGATTCTATTTTTCCCAGACTATAGAACAATGGAAATAAATTTATATTATTTATAACCACTTAACCAAAGGAATCTATTTGTAGAAGTCTGGATAGACACTGCTATCAGCTTAGCCATGGTGATCATGTTTATTCAGTTTGATCTGCTGACTGATGATAGATGATAAGATAGATAGATGGAATCTTATGGCTTTGTTGTAGGCTTGATGAAAGATATGGAGTTGACAGTTCTCTAAAGCAGTCCTTCGACAGGTGAAGGAAACTTTTATTTCTTACAAGAACACAAAATGAAACAAAAGAAGATGAGGTCTTAGAGCCTATTTCTATATCTACAGCAGGGAGCATTTAAGCTTAATACTTAGCGGCACCTTCTGCTCTCTTCCAGACAAAACACAAGCTGAGATTGACAGGGTGATTGGTCAGGAGAGACAGCCCAGCCTGGCCGACCGAGAGTCCATGCCCTACACCAATGCTGTCATCCACGAGGTACAGAGAATGGGCAACATCATCCCCTTGAATGTTCCCAGAGCAGTGACAGTGGACACCATGTTAGCTGGATACCACCTGCCAAAGGTAACTAGACACTGCCAGCCTCAGATCCTCCAGTCCATGTTTGGCATCATCTTCTTAACTAAAATTGAGGAAGTGGCATGTATTCCTGTCCCAAGAAATCATTTCACTGGGGAGATATGATTCCTGACAGAATATGACTTTCCCTCCACATGTCTAAGTAACATTTATATGTATGGTGGGGGAATTGAGTAGGGAAGTTTCTGTGGTCAAATATGTGTAGTCAAGGCCTGGCTTTGTTTGCTGAGGGATGTCTTACATCTCCTGGTGCTGATGTAGGCACACAGCAGGCAGCAGTTCTCTGTCAGATGTCTGATAGAGCATCTCGCAGGACAAGGTATCTGTCATGCTTACTTTAGGAAATTCTATACAGTTTTCAAAATACAGGATTTCTAAATGTGAAAGACACATTAACATCACAGTGAGGCTGATGTTTCTAGTATAGTGACCTACAGGTATGTTTCCAGTTTTTACGTAAAGGCCCGTGATTAGATGATTTTTGTGTCTCATAAAGAAAGCCGGTCCAAAGTGCAATACTAATTATTAGATGGGGAGATAATGCAGCACATAGTTACTAAGGAAATATGTGTTGCAGACCTGACTTCTTTCTTTTTTTATTTTTTAAAATTTTATTTTATTTTATTTATTTATGTGTACGAATGTACTGTCTGCATGTAGGTTTGTGCACCCGTGTCGTTCAGTGCTGTGGAGGTCAGAAGAGTGTGTCGGATTCCCCTGGAACTGGAGTTCTCCCAGAATTGGAGTTACAGACAGTTCTCAGCCACCATGTGGGTGCTGGGAATCGAACCCAGGTCCTCTGCAAGAGCGGTCGGCGCTCTTAACTGCTAGGCCATCTTTCCAGCCCCAACCCAACTTCTTTCAAAATGTCTTATTCCTTTTTCATAATTACTATTAATCCCCATTTTATATATTAGAAAGTTGAGGCTCGGAGAAATTAAGTTTGCGTAAGATCTCTCTACTACAGTGTAGCAAGAATTGGGATCTTGAGTGGAACCTGCTCTGATGGCTGCTCCACATGACTTCTCCAGAGGACTTGCATTACTTTGACATTAAAAGGAACTTCCTTGTATTATTCTCCATAAATCCCTCTTAAACTCCTTATCTTCACAGACTTCATTCTAATCCCCTAACCAGCCATTCTTAAGATCTCTTTATAGAGCTCTCCAGGTCCCCTCATCCCTTCTCTGCCAGGTGCATAGTCATTACAATTCGTTCCATCCTTTCTGTTCACCGTGGTGTGAACAGAAGCTGACCTTTCTTGGCTGTGACAAAGTACCTGAGGCTTCAGTTTAGCGTGGCAATGAGAGTGTGGTAGAGAGGATCAGTTCCCATCAGAGTGGCTAGGAAGCAGAGAGAAGGCCATCAGGAGTCCCCTCCCTTCCCCTCCCCTCCCCTCCCCTCCCCTCCCCTCCTTTCCCCTCCTCTCCCTCTGCCATTTTTTTCCATCCAGGCCTCCAATGTCTGGAAAATTCTTATCCATCTTCAGGACAAGCCTTCTCCCATAGTTAATTCTGTTTGGAAATGTCCTCACACATACTCCTCAAAATGTGGACTAATCTAGACACTTCTCAGTGACTCACAATGATAGTCAGGATTAACCCCATCATCATCAGACTCTGTGGATAGCTTATACTTTGTCTTACACCCTCTGAATGTGCTGTTCATGATCTCTAGATCTAGAACCACCAGGGGTTACCCAATAGACAGCCATTGATCTTCCTCTTGAGAAGCAAGCTGTTTCAACACGTTTCTTCTAACAATGATTTTTCAATGTTAGCTCTAACAGCAACTCTGGGAATTGAGAATCTAAGTATGCCAAAGAGGCTAGGAGTCATGGTTTTGGCCTCAGATGGCTCTAGTTCCAAAGGTGACTGTACCTGTGCTTACTGTGTGACTCTGAGCACATTATTAACCTCTCAGAGTCAATTTCTGCATCTGGAAAATGCAGTGAATCTGTAAAAGCAGTCAAACCTGGCTCATAGGGTTAATGTGGAGAATGAAAGGGAACATCATATACAGCTTCAGGCTCATAACAGCAGTCATAATTTTTTATTGCTTAGGCGCCTGAAATTCTTGGGTCTTGAAAACATTCTGAGCAAAATAGGCATGCAGGTAGCTCCCTGTTTCTAAACCATGAGATGGCCCAGAGAAAAAAAAAAAACAAACACCAGTTGTGTCCAGAAGCAGATGGTCTTGAATGAGAACCAGAGGTTGGGAAGGATCAGCAGCGTCCTAAAGAAGAGAGGTTGGGGGCTGGAGAGATAGTCTAGCGGTTAAGAGCGTCGACCGCTCTTACAGAGGACCCGGGTTCGATCCCCAGCACCCACATGGCTGCTGAGAACCGTCTGAAACTCCAATTCCAGGAGAACTCCAGTTCCAGGGGAATCCGACACCCTCTTCTGACCTCCACAGCATTGCACGACACGGGTGCACAAACTTGCACGCAGACAGTACATTGATACACATACAGAAATAAATAAAATTAAAAAAAAAAAAGAAGAGCGGTTGGAACTGACTATACTTGGAGTACTTCCCATTAGCTGCACAACACGAGGAAGGAGAGCACTCTAGCAAGGGCAGCAGCACTTAAAGTTGGAATAAAGGGGAACCTGGATTGTTGGAGAAACTGAACCCTGTTGGAGTCTAGGCACTGGGGGGAAATTTGGCCCTGGATCATCAGAAGGTGGCTGTGGTGATGTGTCCAAAAACTGATGGGAAAATGCTACAGAAGATGTAATGTAATTAACAGGTGAGCAGTGTGGCATGGTTATGTCCTGTCGAGGCACACTGTCAGCTGTGGAGCTGTGGGGCTAAGAAGACGTGGCTGTAAGACAGCAAGAGGACAGCCTGCACTGAGGTGGCGGTGGGAAGCAGGAATGGAGATTGTGGAATTAAGAGTGATTTACCATGGTCAGCTTCACCAGTGGATGAATGAGTCAGCCAATGTGAGGGAAAGCTTAGTCTGGTGAATCCCGGCACCATGCTAAGCAGCCTGATGACTGAGCTTCCTTACCCTGATGTTAATGTGTTATTTACCCAGTGGAGGGACTGGTTGCAGACACTTCCCCACTGAGAGATGACAATGGAGAAGCAGAGGTAGAAGACATGTCATTTCCCTTTGCAGAGTGTCCATGATCCTCACCGTAGGACACAGCTGAGTTGATGGTTATTCCCTGTCACATTATCCTCCCATGGATCCTTGCAGGTCACCCTAGACCCATATTCCCATATTGACCACTTCCTATACATTAAATGCATTCTGTGATAAGAGCTATCTAAACAGCCTGGAAAATCCTCAGGAGGAACTTATAAGCCATCAATGTAAATTGATCTGGAAAAAGGGGAGGGTCCTAGGGGAGCCCAGTACGTGCACAGGCTCTGGTGTGGAAGCTTGAGAACCATGACCTTCTACACGGCTGTGTTGTATGCATCAAGTCTATATTCTTTGCTGTCTCCTCTAGGGAACTGCGGTCCTGACCAATTTGACTGCATTTGCACAGAGACCGCAAAGTTTGAGAACCATGACTCTTCTGTGTGGCTGAGTTCCATATGCTAACCTTGACTCTTCACTGCCTCCTCTAGGGCACCATGGTCCTGACCAACTTGACCGCACTGCACAGGGACCCTAAAGAGTGGGCCACCCCAGACACCTTCAATCCAGAGCATTTTCTGGAGAATGGACAGTTTAAGAAGAGAGAATCTTTTCTGCCGTTCTCAATGGGTGAGTTGTGAGGAGTAGAGGGACCAGAGCTCCTTCTCGACGCAACCCTCTTCTCTCTTGTGCTTTGTGCATCTCTCGATCTGGTCCTCCCCGTGAGGCTCCCTCTTGCTGTAGCTTCTAGCCCAGCATGCCCTGGGCCTGGCACTGCTTCCGATCACCACTTTTCTCAGGCCTTCCCTTGCTCTGATAGAATGTCAGCTTCTCTTGTTCTGTTTCACACAAACTTGTCTCTTCTTCACAAAGAAAACTGGATACTTAGTATCTTTAGACAGTTTATTTTTATGTCCCATTTCTTTTTAATGGATGCCCCCTCACAGGGAAACAGAGCTGATTTGTAATGGCGAGGAGGCATGGGAAGAGGGTACCTGCTAACCACAATATGAACATAAAATCATAATTTTAAAAGTCATTGGGGGGCTAGAGAGATGGCTTAGTGGTTAAGAGTACTGACTGCTCTTGCAGAGGACCCAGGTTTGAATCCCAACACCCACATGGTGCCTAACAGCTGTCTGTAACTCCAGTTCCAGGGGATCCAACTCCCTCTTCTGACCTCTATGGGCATTGTATGACATGGGGGCACTTACATGCATACAGGCAATACACTCATTCACATGAAATAAGAACAATAAATCAAATTTGAAAAATTCACTTGGTTAACTAGATGAGTAACAACTCCCTCAACATATAGAGCTTTTTTATCATTTTATTTGCTCTTTTAAAAATCTAATTAGACTTTTGCAGTTCCTTAACTCCACAAGTAGGTCTGAGCGTTTGTTACAAATGAAACATTCATTCTTAGAGCCTGGAAATAGTGAGTTAGAAAAACAAAGCAGAGCAGTTCTTTGCAGCATATGTCAGATTGTAGCCTCACAGATGTTTACTGGGCTGTGGTGAGAGCAATGCAAATAGATGCCATGGCTTTCAAAGGACAGCGATCCTCTAGACCCAGTCATGCCTCCCTCCGTACATGTCTTCTCATGTTGCAAAGTCCTCTCCCCGTGGTGCTTCATATCTCACAGTTTAAAATGTTCTCCATCCACTCCAGCTGAAAACTAAAATAGCAACATCAATCAGCAGTATAGATAAAAGAAGGCAGGTGAACCATGCGTACTAGAGCTGCAACTCAGTATCAACCAGATTTTCCCAAAGCTAAACTTGTATTTTCCTAACAGTTGTCTAGAAGGTAACTAAGTTTCCTCAATGGGGAATGTTTGACATTTCCATTATACTTAAAAAGAATTTGCTTGATTACTTGGGGTAGGGTAATTTCTGATGACACTGAAGTTCAGGAAGGGAAGAGCTAGAATTTCCCCTAATGCCTATGTGAATCCAGAACCGATGCTTCTCTGGGCTGGCCTGCCCTGGCAGAGTCTCACCAGGGACTGGTTCTGTATTCTTTCCTGTATTCTTCGTGGTTCCACCTGGGCTTCTTTGTCCCCTTTGTTCACATTTGACAATTCATTCTCACAGGAAAGCTGCTAAGATATAGGGATCCCTTCCAGTCTCCCTGTTCAAGAGAGAGAGAGAGAGAGACGAGAGAGAAAGAGAGAGAAAGAGAGAGACAGAGAGACAGAGAGACAGAGAGACAGAGACAGAGAGGCAGAGAGAGAAGAGAGAGAGAAGTCTGATTGGTAGTAAAATGTGTCAATTGGGTATTTCACTTGTTCTAACTATTCTTGACTCTTTAATCAAATCCATGGAATACCGAATGGCTATAAATATGATCCTTTATATAGTCCACATGTTCCTGTGATGTTTACTGGGCTGTGGTGAGAGCAATGCAAATAGATGCCATGGCTTTCAAAGGACAGCGATCCTCTAGACCCAGTCATGCCTCCCTCCGTACATGTCTTCTCATGTTGCAAAGTCCTCTCCCCGTGGTGCTTCATATCTCACAGTTTAAAATGTTCTCCATCCACTCCAGCTGAAAACTAAAATAGCAACATGGAGACTCCCAGACACTTTGCTATTGAGAATCGTGTTACTCTCTCTCAGTTGCAGAATTCATTAGCAGACAGATTATTTCAGACAATCACCAGAGCAGTGCAGTTATCAGTGATTAGAGATAAGAGGAATTAGTGTCTGCTTTCATCCCATAAACAATGTCTAAATAAGAGAGGAATCATTTCTTGTTAAGACCATATGCCCAC
Source organism: Rhizomys pruinosus (assembly GCA_009823505.1). Classification (NCBI taxonomy): domain Eukaryota; kingdom Metazoa; phylum Chordata; class Mammalia; order Rodentia; family Spalacidae; genus Rhizomys; species Rhizomys pruinosus. The sequence continues at coordinate 960,679 of VZQC01010064.1, read as the reverse complement.
AGAGCTGGAAGAACAGGGCCTAAGGTTAAAATTTTATTTTAGTTTTGTCCTCTTTATTAAAACCAGATTGCAACTTATCTTCTCAGTTATAGGATATTCCACTTTAAGACGCACTGATTTCTTATAGTATGTATCAGATAGAATCCTGCTGCATAACAAGCATCCTAATCTGTATTACTTGGTGAGGGTCTATTATCGCTCATAGGTCTTCAGGTCAAGTCAGTGGCTCAGGGCTTGGATATCCTGCCTTACATGTGCGGGCAAGCAGCTTACAAATGGTTAATCTGGTATGATCTCAGGGAAACAACGTTGTTCTCATATTATCTTTCATCCTCCAGAAATCATCAGACTGTTCACATGGTGGTGACAATTTCCCTGGGGAGGCCCAGGCTAGAACTCTCACTCCATGACTTGCATCCATTCTGGTGGTCTATACAAGTTTCAATGCCAGCTCCAATTCCAGGGGAGGGAAATTAATTCAGTCTTTGATTGGAATAGCATGGAAGTCACAGTGAATACAATGTGGAATAAAAGTAAGAGGGAATTAGACCCATTTTGTTCTCATCACCTTCCGTTCTGATGGAGAATAAAATTCAGTTGCCTGGAGACAACCCAAAGAGGGTGTGTTAAATTAAACAGGTGGACACACCTGAAAACTCTCTTGCTGGATTTTTTCACTGTATTTCCATCTTTGTGTGTAAACGCTTTTTCTTGCCATTTCTAGAATTGTCTAAAGGAACACTCTCTGGACAAACGAGGTGTGATCAGAGGCTTCTCCTCTTTTGGATAAGATAACCAGAAATACAATATCTATGCCTCGTCACAGAAGATGTAAAGTAACACCATGCATTCAAATGTTCTGCCCCTCATCTGTGTCCTCCTCACTAGATAACTTCATAATGGAAAAAAAAAAATCCTGGTTTTTATTTTACAAATGGTATCATAGAATATAGGGAGAGGGTTGTGAAGAACTTTGACAATGACTGAGGTCAACACTCTGATTTTTCACCTTTGAGGTAATTTTCCTAGATTTTTGGTGATAGGGAAAGGGACCAAGAAGCCCTTAGTCTAGACAGTATTAGTCAGCTGTCCATCCCTGAAACAATACCCGAGTTAAACCACTGGGAAGAAGGAAGAGTTTGTTTTGCCAGAGCTTCCACGTCAGTTTGGCCCTATGGTTTGGGTCTGTGGTGAGACAGAACATATGTCACAAGTACATGGCCAAAGAAAATCCCGACTCACGGTAGCCCGGAAGTAAATAAAGGAGGTGCACATGAGGGGGCACAGCCTAAATGACCTATCTTAGGCCCAAGCATTTAATTTTATACCACTTCCTGATAGTGCCATATTTGGCAACTATTTGGAACTGGGAGCAGCTGTCAACACACAAACAAAATGAAGCCATAGGCCCAGCTCGGTGTTCTCATAGCTTGCTTTCAAGTTTCCCAGTGCCTGCAGTCCCCAGGGTAAAAGTCACATACAGAAATGAAGACAGTACATCCTTGAAGAGACATTCCCTCCAATGATGCTATTGAGAAACAGATTAGTATAGGGTACACTTCACTCTAAGGGAGTAGGTTTTCTGTGCTGACAAGTCCATTCTAGTGCCTGATCTTCCTTGGTTATTGAAACCCTCCATCCACAGTAAAGAGACCTCAGGCTTCTCCAGCTAATTTACAGTGGTTCATCCTTTGATCCACATTTCATGCACCCTACCAAACAAGTCATACCCACCTTTATTAATTCTACAAACTGCAGCATTACATGCAGAATCTCTGCTTAACTAATTGGCCCATATCAACACTTTCAGTCTGATCCAAATTACATTTTTTCTAGTGTTATTCCACACTGTTAAAGTCCTTCCCCTATGCATTATGTGGAACTGTACTTGTGTAAATTGCAAAACTCACACAGTTATTTTGGAGTACAGTGCACCTCATCCTGGGTCATATAAGGCGCCTCTTCCTCTAGAAGAGGCAGAGACTTGATCCTGGTCTAGAAATGAAAGCCGGGTGGTGCAGACTGGTTGTGAGGAGAAGCCTCCCACCTGCTGTCTGATTGATCCTGGTCCCACTGTGAGCATAGGTAGAAGACACTGTTTCCCATCTTTACCAAGTGAGACTTAGTTAGCTTCATGAGAGTGAATGGTTTAGTCACAGTCCCAGAGAGGTTGCAGACAGGATCAGTTCTTTAATCCTGGGTCCTAAGTTTGTGGCTTGTCATGGTGTGTTGATTTTTCTAGGAGAATCTTGGGAATTTAAGAGGTTGCAAGCCATGTTACTTATGACAGTAACAAGAGGTGGATGAGGGGAACAGAGAGGACTGAAACATATTGATGGTAAACACAGGAACAGGTGTGACACATCTGCATTTACCACGTATGTCTTCCGGTCCGCTTGCTTTCTATTTCCTTAACAATGTGCCTTAGGCAGGGGACAAAGGGGAAGCGTGTGCCAAATCAGAAATTTCTGGAAAGTTTAATTTCATCATAAGAAGAAAACTCAGGTAGCAAAACTTTTTATACAATAAACGACAGAGAAAAATATCTGTTCTATTTCCTGCTTGTCGGAAGCCTCATGAGGAACGTCCCATAGTCACAAGAGCATTGCCTGAATGATGGTTGAAACATTTTTTTCTATTCTTTACATTTCTTTTATCTGCCTTTTTTTTCCACTGAAAATTAATTATTATTTAGGAAAAAAGAGAAGTCAGTAACAATGCACTTAACATGGCTGAGGAGGAGCTTGCCCAATTAACCGTTTCCCTTGCAAGCTTGAGGTCCTTATTTGATAGCCAGAACTCAACATAAATAGATGGGCATCTGGGCATGTGCTTGTAATCGCAGCAGTGGAGAAGTGGGTATAGGCACATCTTTGGGGGCCACTGGCCAGCCGGACTATTATGAAACTACACACACACACACATGTGTGAGATTTCACTTGAAGAACAACACACATGGCTGATCTTTGGCTTCCAAACACGTGTATACATGTGTACATGCATTTTAAAACATGCACATGCACACGCATACACATGCACAAACAAATGCACAAAAAATAAGAAAAAAAGTAAGTGGACCTATGAAAGGCAGTGGTAGGTAGAGTCTGTGTGGTGTGCTGTGGTGTTGCAGGGCCAGCGTGACAAGACTAGTCACTTGGGGAAGAGAACAGTGGAATGCTAGATTTGTCTTGGATTGCCATAAGAGATTGCCATGTATATCCAGATATCAATAGGGCCAATGATAATAGATAGGGATAGAAATGGATATAGACACGAATAGTGCACATCCATGTTTAGTGTGAGGTGACTTAGAGGAAGAGCACACCCACAGAGCTATGAGCATGCGTAATTTCCAGGTCTTATCTTTTACTTTAGAAGATAAGACATGTTATTCAGCAAAAGGAATGAGCACTTCTAGAAGATATGGTTATGCCAAAATTCTGGAAACCCCAGCTTGAAGCTGATCTATAATGACCGTATCAGGAAGATGTCAGTCATAAGCAACTAGACGCAGAGCCAGGGTCTCCTCAGGATTTGCAGGAGGACTTCGGGAACACCAGTCCCATGAGGTACCAATGCCAGCAGAGAGAATGACTTCTCTGTTTTCATCCCTCAGGAAGAAGAGCTTGCCTTGGAGAGCAGTTGGCCAGGTCTGAGCTGTTCATTTTCTTCACTGCCCTTGTGCAGAAGTTTACCTTCAAGCCCCCAGCCAATGAGAAGCTGAGCCTGAAGTTCAGAATGGGCCTCACCCTCTCCCCAGTCAGCCACCGCATCTGTGCTGTCCCTAGGCTGTGATGTTGGAGAAAGTGAGGGAGAGCAAGAAGAAATGACAAAGCCACTGGTGCCTGCTCACATGAGAGGAGAGTGAGGTCACAGAACGCAGGTGCCTCGGGAAAGATGAGAAGAATCATATGAAGGAACTCCAGTTCCTGGACTGCTCGGAGCCCCCACGATGGTAGTGGGAAAATCATTTATGTGCTCAGTGATACACCTTCTTTCATCTAAGAGCTGTAAAGAGAATTTATCATTGCTCTCATAAATAAAGTGTATTTAAAGATGAAATGGATTAATGGAATCATAAGTCCCATCGTAAAATGTATACTTTCAATTTGCCTCATCCCTCCTTTCATAGACATTCATTTGCATCTGGCCTGTTGTCATAGTTCATTTGGAATTGATGCAAACAGACAATAAATGGGAAGTGGGCCTGGATCCTCAGTACAGACAAGATGGCCAGGATAGCCAGAAGGGCCCTCCCATGTCTGCATTGTCTTGCTCTGCCTGGGGGTGATCCTCCTGGAAGTCAGCAGGACAGGGTTGATTCCCTAGACAGACTAATCAAGTGGTCTTGACGCACTTTCTCTGATCTACATATGGTGGCTGGAGCTTGACCTTGAACCCGGAGGCAAGTGTTATGTGATGGCAGATCACTTGATGCTGGAAGCCTGTCTCTAAGAACCTGAGCCGATCTTCAGTGCCTGGGAGAGTTGAGAGTCCTCTGCCTGTAGGGCCTTACCACACACTCTGGGAGGTCAAGTCATAGGTCAGTGGGAGCTGTTGCCACCATGGTGGTGGTGTTACCAGAATGGGATGGAAGATTGTCACTGTCTAGGGGTTATGGTTGGGTTCATTTTCTCAGCCAATTTAATAATCAGAACACAGGAAAAAAAATCTTAGACCAGCAAGGAGCAAAAGACAAAGTTTCATAAAAGATGAAGATTCACACACACACACACACACACACACACACACACTACACACACACACACACACACACACACACACACACACACACACACACACAGACATTCACCAGAGAGAAAGCTTCCCATAAGTGGAGAGGGGACTAAGAAAGTGAAGATCCAAGTCTACTGAGGAGAACTTGGGTTCTCCATGGTTTTCCCTCCCCTAATTTTGGTTTGGTCCACTTAACCGCAGATGAGAAGGCTGATATGTTCATGGCTTCAAAAAGGGCTGTCTGGGTCAGGCCTTGGTCTTTATCTGAACTGGTTTGTACTAGTCATCCAAAAAGACAACCTGCTAACTAGAGGGTGAACCCCAGCCTTTGTTCTAGACCAAGAAGAAGACAGAAGTGTGACATCTTTATTATTTGTCAGTGACCCTTTCCCTATATATCCATGTGTCCCAAAATATGAGTACTTCCAGATACCTCACTGCTGTCCACTTCTTTATGGTGTCCAGGTGAGAGAGTTGCACTTTTTCCTTGTTCTGTGTTCAGTAAGTTGGTGGTCTGAGTTTCCTGGTAAGGTTTTAATACCTTCATGTGCCCTTAAAATCCCAACAAACACTGATAAATTTATAAATTGGTGCTTGTTCTATACACAGCCAGGAATTTCACTCACTAAACTGTGATGACTGGGTTGCGGTGGGCAGATGGAGTTCCTCATGTGTCCACCCAAGTCATAGTCACCTTCTATCCTCAAAATGGAGTCAAAAGCTGTTTGCAAAATGGAATCTCTCAGGGTGAGGCACAGTCTGAAAAGCCATTGTTTTGCATGATATGGAGTAACTTAGAGCAGGACACAGCATGCTCTCTACAGACTAAATATAATATACTTAAATATATCTGTTTTTCCCTAAAGCTCCTTGGAAGTGCTATAATGAGTCTCCTCATCTAGGAATCACACAAAGATTTGTTAATGCATTTATAACCATTATTCCTTGCATATTTTGGACATTCTGGTGATCCTTTCCCTTTTCTGCTTGATACCTAAAATACAAGCCATATGACAGGATCTTTCGCATTGTGGACAGGAAGAGGAAGAGGATTTTACCAAAGAGACTTTAGGATGTGAATCTTCTCGCAGCCATACCATAAAGATACATAAACCCAGGAATTCGGCAGTGAACATTTAAACTCAGTCAAGACCCTGAATGCCTTATAACAGAGAAGGAGAAGGACACCCACAATGCCCTGTCTTAAGGAGGGATGTCCGACTAGAATGAGATGGGCCACATGCACCAGGGAGAGATTCAGGATATGAAAGACCTGATGTAAAGTCTAGCCTAGTAACTAAGTACAAGGATGGCTTCCTGAAGAGGAAGCAGCTCAGTCAGAACGGGGAGCTACAGAGTTCTGCCCCTGGTGGCCAACCTTTGTCCCCTTGAAGTCACTTAGGCCTACTGACAGAGTTGAAGGTGAGAAATTTTATAATGAACCATCCATGTGGTTCATGTGACTTGAAGACACATCTATATGCTTCTGTTTCCTTCCTCAAAATGGTGTATGAGAAACGAAATCTCACAACCTAATAGGTTAAAATTCCAAAGGATAACTTCCTCTCTCGTAACACATTTGATGGCACAAAGCTCAGTAGAGGAAGACAAAGGTCACTTTATTACCATTATTCCTGTCACATGGCCTTCCTGGGGAGCCATAAAGAAAAAAATCTATCATTCATGCCAGATAGAGAGGGCAGCAAAGGATGACTGAAGCTCAGCATGGTGAACTAATACGTTTATTCAAGTTACTTCCAGAAGCAAGGGTTGTTGGGAGAGAACTGCATACCAGCAAGCTCCACTTGAGTTCAAGGGCTGTTGGGAGAGAACTGCATACCAGCAAGCTCCACTTGAGTTCAGGGTTGTTGAGCGAGAACTGCATATCAGCAAGCTCCACTTGAGTTCAAGGGCTGTTGGGAGAGAACTGCATACAAGCAAGCTCCGCTTGAGTTCAGGCAGCCATGAAGAACTGAAGGATCTCCTCGTCCATCCAAAGCCCTAGCAACTGTGTACTATTATTAACATCAGGAGCCGCCATGTGAGCCTGCTGAGTCTTCTCCCCATCTCCACAAATCCATCAATGGCCCTCTCCATTGAGGAACTCATGCAGGTGGTCACAAACCTCTGACCCAGCGCTGCAATCACCCTGTCATCCTGGAGGGAGCAGACACATTGCAACATCCAACCCAAAATACACTGGGGGCTCCTTCTTTCTAAATTCTTAATGAAATTCCACCAAAGATCATCCAATTTTCTGGTTATTTTAATATAGCATATGTTCCCTTTTCAAAATTTATTTATTTATTTATTTATTTATTTATTTATTTATTTATTTTTGGTCTTTTCGAGACAGGGTCTCCCTGTAGCCCCTCTGTAGACTCGCTCTGTAGACCAGGCTGGCCTTGAACTCACAAAGATCCGCCTGCCTCTGCCTCCCAAGTGCAAGGATTAAAGGCGTGCACCACCACACCCGGCAAAAATTGCCCCGACCTGCAGGACATACAATGGAGGTCGACGGCCTAGAGGAGAGGATGAGGGGACAAGAGACACAAAGAATGGACAGCAAAGAACGGACAGCAAGACAGGATTTCTGATCAAGCTGACCACGTTTTATTTTTGAGCATGGTTTATATAGGATTTGGACGGGGGTAGGGTCAAAGGAGGAAGAGGCAGCTTGTGCGAGATGGGGCGACTTCTGATGTAGCCAATGGGCTTTTGCCACATCACGAGTCTCTAGGCAGGGTCCCATCTTGACCTAGGTCTGCTGAGTCACTCAAATGCGGAAGTGACTCTGAAGACAGGTCCTAAAACTCTAGTCAGGCTCAAGGGCCTAAGAAAAGGAACTCCTTGGCCCCCCCCCCAAATTATTTATTTTTATGTGTATGAATGTTATGCCTACATATATATATATATATGTAGGCATAATATATATATATACCCATGATATACCCATGACATGCAGTGCCCGTGGAGGACAGAAGAGGGCATCATAGCTCTTGGAACTGGAATTACAGATGGCTGTTAGCCACCATGTGAGAGCTGGGATTCAAACCTGGTTCCTTTGCAAGAGTAGCCAGTACCCTTACTTGCTGAGTCATCTCTCCAGCTCCTGCATATGTTCTTAATAATCCATCCTAGCACTCAATTTGGCCATTATCATTTACATGTTAATAGGTTTATAATTGCATGATTCCCCAAGTTATTTCATTCATTAGCAGGGTCCCAGATTGGGTGGACATGGCTTCAGCAAACTCTTATCCCTGCAGCACACACTGGCGCCTTCATGACAATGTAGCACTTCAGCTTCCTTACTCCAGTCTGCCAGCCCAGCAGCAGTGTTCTCCTTTTCGGTTCAAGTCTGTACCATTCCTGGGCTTCTGCCAGTTCAGCTCCTCTAGGAAGTTTCCTGTTGAGATGCAAGATGTCCCTGTATTGCCTGGGCCCAAAGGATCACAAAGAGTCTCACCCTCTTGTCATACATCAAGGGCTGTGCAGTGTCTTCTGGAGAGAGTATCTTCGGCCACCACTGCCAGACTTGTACCGACTTCTGCCAGTAGCTCTGAGTAAAAAACAAAAACAAAATAACAAACAAACAAACAAACAACAACAACAAAAAACTTAACAAGATTCTTCCTGAAGGCAGGCCAAAGTGATCATATACCAGGAATGGGTATCAGACATCAAAGGGGATCTGTCAATGTCTCAAAGTCAAACTAAAGATAGTCTTATAAATGGAAGATGGTTTATTGCTTCCCTCTGATCAGGTGTGGAGTTGAAATATCCTTTCTTAGTAAAATTACACTGCTTTCCATATATCCACCCACTCTGAGTCTCTCTTAATGTGGAAAAGTAAATTATAAATAAAATTTTCTCTACTTAGTGTTAGATCAAGATTGATCGACAGGGGTGATGTGAAATAAAACAGAAATGAGACCAGCCTTGACAGAAGCAGTTTGCCCTTTGTTAGAACAATAAAGGACAGCAGTTCATCCTTAAGGAGCTTGAAAGAGGAAAGACCAGGCATTTTTCTGCAATTCTATTTTTCTGTGGGTTGAGGGTTTGTGACAATAAATGCTGGCGTATATTTTCCTCAGATATTACAGTTTCTGGGCTGGGGCTTTTTTAGCTTAGGTTGAGGCTTCCCAAATTGAGAAGTGAATGTATTTCAATATGATGGATGCCACAATCCAGCCATGCTTAGAAAAAGAAAGTCCAACATTAGTCATCCAAACCAAGTGAGCCCTATCTGTTTTCAGAACTGTTCTTTTCGGTTTCTCTCAGAACAATTACTCCAATCAAGGGATATTTTCTTCCTTTCTTTAGGCACTGCATCTAGCATGATGTCAGAAAGCAAAGGAATGAGGAATCTTGTCTTATCAGTGAAGAATTCTCCTTGTCTGACTTCTACGAACAATGAACTGCTAAGAAAACAAACAAGCCCACAGATATCATCAACCTAAGCCTGCTTGTTTGTGACGTGCTGCTTTAAGCAGTGATGTCTTCACCACATGAGCACCGTCACACTGTTCCAGGTCAGTGGTAGGAAAGGTCATGAGGGAAAAATACGAAACCTAGTTTTAACTCATCTGTTTATCTTAGCTTATAACAGTTGATTACAGGAGGAGCCTAAGGCCTGGCAAGATTGTTTACATGTTTTCCTAAACTCTTTAACTAGATTTAAATAATGTGACTGCTAGTCTTCCCTGCTCCTGACTCAGCCATGGAGAGCCAGCAGGTGGACCCCATGTGGTGCGCCAGTTCTGTGGGTTCCACTTTTCCAGTGAGTATGTGAGGCTGACCTCTGCTCCATGGTGGTGAGAGCCCCAAACTGTCCTGCAAAGGTGACATTGCAGACTCCCAGGCCCCTAGCTCTGGAACATCTAGGCCCCTCCCTCAGCCTTAGATGGTGCCGGACCCTTCAGGTTCAAACCTGCCTGATTGACACCTGTCTTGGGCCTGTCTGATCCAGGCCTGTTTTTCTCTACCTTGGATAGAATATTGTTTCCACTATGGAGACCACTATGCTCCACACTTGTCTGCATCGTTTCTATACCACCATGCACCTTTGCTTTTGCTTTCATTTTCCAGTCGCGGTACCATAGACAAGCTAAGCGAAAAGAACACTCAGATATCATCTCTTTGGAAGTGCTTTCAAAGATTTAAAAAATAATCTGGGCTCACATTCTCTAAATGAACAGGAATGAAATCCAAGTTGCATGTGGTAAATCACAAGAGGCCTCTGTAATCTAGACGGCTTGCTTTGAAATGGGATTCACCCCAAGTGCTTTCATGCTTGACTCTTAGGTAGACAGAGAAACATAAAATGGTGTGGATGGTCATAGACTTAAGAAAGTGAAAGGGAGCTTTTAAGGTAAATATTGGATTCTCAACCCTTTTGGAGCTGAGAACCTTCCAGACTCATGTAATCATTAGATGTTGGCTAACTTCCCTCACACATGAAGGGAATGTTTCTCCAGAATTTTTAAGGACATGTCCTGCACAGATAAGCTAAGATTAACCAGACAGAACTACAAGAAGAATCACAGAGCTCGAAGTGTATTAAAGTCATAAAGAGTCATGTCAAGAGTACAGTTAGTCCGATGGGTTTCCTTCCTCACCATCACTATTGAAGAAGAACAAGATGATTCAGGTATCTGTTGATAAGATGGGCTACTCCAAACAGTGACGTTGCCTTATACCACTCATGAGGTAAGGAACGAAAGATTAGGGAAATCTTCAGAGGGTTCTCTGAAGGGCCAGACAAGCAAGATGAGGAAGATGTGCCTTATAGGTTCTTTTTGTCTTGCTAAGGGGTACTAAGGCACCCATAGGATTAGTTTCACCTCTCTTTCTTTCTTTCTTTCTTTCTTTCTTTCTTTCTTTCTTTCTTTCTTTCTTTCTTTCTTTCTTTCTTTCCGTTCTTTTTTTTTTTTTTTTTGGTCTTTTTGAGGCAGGGTTCCCCTGTAGCTCCAGCTGTCCTGGAACTCACTATGTAGACCAGGCTGGCCTTGAACTCACAGAGATCCACCTGTCTCTGCCTCCCGAGAGTGCTGGGATTACAGGTGTGCGTCACCATGCCCGGCTTAGTTTCACCCATTATTAAAAAGGAAATATTTGACTTAAGCTTAGCCTAGTGGATAAAATGTGATCTCTAATGGGAAATTTCGATGACAGTGTTATCTTTTCCTAGGTGGGTGAGCATTACCTCTTAATGTTTTGCAAGTTGTTTGCCCTCACCTGCAGACACATGTTGATTGTGGGTAGACTTTCAAACAACTGTTCCTCATTCCAAAGTCTGTCCAGGAAGATCTCCAGTTACACTTTGGTAAAGACAAATTCTTTAGTTTTCCTCCTGGATTGTGAGTACCTCCTGTCATTAACCCATGAATTGGTAAAGTTTAAAAATATCAGGTGATGACCCTTGAAAATCAAGTCTCTGGTAACACTCTAAATGAACAAAATAATACTTTCTGGTTTTCGTCAATCTCTGTTTTTAGTCTACAACCCAGTTGATGATAAGATTCACCTAGCCAAATCTATGCAGGTTACAAAGGAGACAAGTAGACAAGATAGCTACAAATGATGCTAACTATAGCCCCAGGCAAATTATAATTACTCTCTGGACTTGCACCATTCCAACCTCTGCACAGTCAATGAAGTTCTTATCAGTTATGACCCTTGCAGAAGTTTCAATGATAGGTGTAATGAGAGGTACTTGTGCTGCGTGATTAAATCCAATAAACTTATTGGTTTGTCAAGTCGAGCTTTGGTGAATGAGTCATGTCTGGGTGAATGGACATTTGTTTATATCACCACAGGGAAAGTCACTCTGAGATCTGTGGTTAAAGGTGCTGCAATAACGTGGATATGAAATAATCTCTGTTGTATGTTGACTTTGATATAGCTGGATTACATGGAAGTTCTATTTTTAGTTTATTGAGGATGTATATCTATGTCTATAGTAAGTGGGCTGATTCCTTAAGCTCAGGAAGTAAACAATTCAATAGCTTTGGAAAGTCCCAGATGAGTCCTTTGGACATATGCCACAGAGTAGTATAACCAGGTCAAATGGTAGGTTCATTTTTAGTCTTTTAAGAGTTCTCCATATTGCTGTCAATAGGGTTGTACAAGCTTGCAATCCAATCCCACCAGCAGTAATGAGTGTTCCCCTTTCCCCACGTCCTCTCCAGCATTTGGTATCTTTTGTTCTCTTGATCTTAGCCCTTCAGTCTAGGGTAAGATGAAATTTTAAAGTGGTTTTAATTTGCATTTCCCTAATTAGGAACAATGTTCAACACTTTTTAATATGTTTCTTAGCCATCCCTATTTCTTCTTTTGAGAACTCTTTGTTCACTTTAACCTATCTTTTAATTGGGTCACTTGTTTCCTTGCTTCTTTGTTTTATGAGTTCTTCATATATTCTGGATGTTAAACCTTGTCAGATGTGTCACTGGTGAAGAATTCCCTCCAATGCTGTGGGTTTTCTCTTTACTTCTTTTGTTGTTTCTTTTTCTGAACAAAAGTTGTTTAGGTTGATGAGATCCTACCTGTTGATTGTTGTTGACCTTAATTCCTGAGCAACCAATGCCCATTTTAGAAACTCTTTCCTACACCTTTACCTTGTAGGTTACTGTCAATGTTTTCTTCTAACAGCTTCAGAGTTTCAGTTTTCACATTTGAGGTCTTTGATTCATTTGGAGCTGACTTTTGTGCAAGGTAAAAGATAAGGTTCTTGCTGGGCATGGTGGTGCATGCCTTTAATCCTAGCACTCAGGAGGCAGAGGTGGGTGTATCTGTGTGATTTCTAGGCTAGCCTGGTCTACAGAGTGAGTTGCAGGATAGCTGGGGCTACAGGGAGACCCTGTCTCGAAAAGACCAAAAATGAAAAAAAAAAGATAAGGGTCTCGTTTCTTTCTTCTACAGATGGAGATCCAGTTTTGCCTGAACCACTTGCTGAAGATGTTACCTTTCTTCCAGTGAATGTTCTTGACTCCTTTGTCAAATATCAGGCAGCTGAAATTGGAGGTACTTTTTTCTTTGTGTCGATTTATATGATTTATGGCATTTATTGACCATCCCTACATGGATGAGCTTTCTGATGTGTGCCTGTATGTGGTTTGCAAATATTTTGTTGAGAATTTTTGCATCTATATTCATTAAAGATAAGGGTCTACAGTTTTCTTTTTTGCTTGTATCATTACCTGCTTTGGGTATTAGAGTGATTCTGGCTTCAGAGCAGGAATTTGGGAGATTTCCTCTGTTTCTATCATTTTCTGTCTTTGTCTTAGCATTTTTCTCTGGCTAAATGTGTAAGGATAATATTGCTCGAGCGGTCGGCGTCCCCCAACTTCTTAGAGGGACAAGTGGCATTCAGCCACTCGAGATTGAGCAATAACAGGTCTGTGATGCCCTTAGATGTCCAGGGCTGCACACGCGCTACACTGACTGGCTCCAGCGTGTGCCTACCCTACGCCAGCAGGCGCGGGTAACCCGTTGAACCCCATTCGTGATGGGGATCCGGGATTGCAATTATTCCCCATGAACGAGGAATTCCCAGTAAGTGCGGGTCATAAGCTTGCATTGATTAAGTCCCTGCCCTTTGTACACACCGCCCGTCGCTATTACCGATTGGATGGTTTAGTGAGGCCCTCGGGGTCGGCCCACGGCCCTGGCGGAGCGCTAAGATGATCGAATTTGACTATCCAGAGGAAGTAAAAGCTGTAACAAGGTTTCCGTAGGTGAACCTGCGGAAGGAAAAAAAAAAAAAAAAGAAAGAATAATATTGCTATTGCGTAAGTGTGGCCCAAGTGCCTTGCCACTGTTTTTAGAGAAAATGCCTTCCATTTCACCCTGTAGAGTATAATATTGACTATAAGTTTGTTGTATACATGATTACTTTGTTGAGGTATGATCTTTCCACACCTAATTTTTCTGGGCACTTTATTAAGGATATTGAACTCTCTCCATTCATTTTTCAGCACCTGTTGAGATGATCATACAACTTTAATCCTTGATCTTGTATTTTTTCAACCTGGAGTTAAGTCAATGATGTCCAAGTATTCTAAACCTGCTGTTCTGCTCTGTAAGTTGACTTGAAAGTTGGCATCTCTGGGGACCCCTGACCTGCATGTAGACTAGGAACTTGTCACTAGCAGAGTGTGGCAAGCTGGGCCAAGGCTATGCGTTACTCAACTAGCAAGATATCTATAAAAGGGTAACCACGTGTGAGAACCCTGGGTTCACACCACTCTAGCCCTTGTTGGTGGTCATTTTGATGATGCTCATCTAGAGCGAGATGACTTGACCCTCAGCCTTCTGGTACATTTAGGAACTTGAGCGTACCCTATTCTTATTGACCTGGGGCTCAGATCGTTCCCAGAATTGTTAGGGTCAGAGACTAGGCTCTGGAAGCCCGTTACAAACCATGCTTCACCACCCTTCCTTGGGTTGCCAATTAAACAAACAAGTGATAGCGAAAAGTGGAAAAAGTTCTGTTCAGTGTAGCCACACGGAGAAGAGGAACTAAGAGCTCCAGTGACCTCCGCCCCAATTCGTCTTTAGGCTTCTAACATGAAGTAGGCTCCTAACATCAAGTAGGGGCCAGAGGTGTGCTTAGCCACATAACACTGTGGACCCCCCCTTCCTGATTGTCCTGGCTCCAGTCTCTCCTGTAAGGTGTTCCGACCAGTCATCAGCACTGGGTCAAATCCTCTTATGGGAAGCCAGTTCTTTCTCTGGCTGGCACTGGCTCTCAGTGCTTTCCTTCTTTCAGAATGAGAGTCCTGAGAAAATTCCAATTCCTTAGACTTCATTTTCTCAGTAGTCTGTATATAATATCTTTATTCCTCCAAAGATGCTACATTAAACTACTGTTTTTATACCTCAATGTTGAGGCAAAATATTGCTCACAAATGTCACAAACATTACATAAGCAGGAACCAAGATTAGAACGGATTCAGTTAATGACAGGCTTTCATGTATTAAACTCATATGCCTTCATCTCTGCAGACTTTTGCGTAGTATATAAAGTTTAGACACACTGTTCTACCAATTTCTTATATGTTGAAGATTAATTGCACTAAATGGCATTTAAAGAGTTGCTTATAAAGTGCTCATTTTAAAAAAACATTAACATAAAGTAACTCTTTAGAGGGTTACTTTTTTAAATGTCTGACAAAATTAACAGGAAACATTTAATCCTCTCTGTTATTATTGTACTTATTTATTGTGTGTATTCTTTTTTTGTTTGTCTTTTCAAGACAGGGTCTCCCTGTAGCCCCTGGAACTCACTCTGTAGACCAGGCTGGCCTTGAACTCACAAAGATCCACCTGCCTCTGCCTCCTGAGTGCTAGGATTAAAGATGTGCACCATCACACCTATTGTGTATATTCCTATGTGTGTGCACACGTGTGTGTGTGTGTGTGTGCACTTATGCAGTTCTATCTATGCATGTGCCACCAACTGCATAGAAATGCATGTGTAGAGGTCAATAGATGAGTTCTGTCATTTGAGTCCTGAGGTTCAAATTCATATATTTGAGCTTGTTAACATGTCCCTTTTGACACTGAGCCTAACTTCCAGCTCTTATATTCTTTCTAAGTTACGCCTTTTCCTGTTTAATTAAATGTAAGTAACATTCTAAGAAAGTCTAAGTGGTTTGAGTATGAAGCACAAAATAAATTTTATAAACAGTATTTTTGTTTTGGTCAACCTAAATATATGTAAATCTTTTCTTATAAGATTTATTTTTCTATATTTCTTATAAATGTATATGGATATTCTAGACAAAATATAGGTATCGTTTATAGACATAATTATTGTTTATTTATTAGAAAACCAAAAAATGAACAAAAGTTCTAGTAACATTTTATCATGTTCTACCTGTCAGAATTATGTAGCACTTAGATTACAGATATTACAAGAACATTTTCTGTTCCAAACATAAATATTATGTTTAATTATACATCAGACATCCTGAAATTATATTGCATTTTTGTGAACCATACTGGTTTTATGTTAGTAATTTATCAAATTAAAATATTTATTCCCATAAAATTATTTATAATGCAATATATCATCAATTAACAACCAACTCAAAAGCAAACTTAGAACATATGAACAGGAATAAATATATGCATATTTCATATGGACCAAAACCCACAAATCATATAATCTCTACATACATGTCAGTTTTTTATGTGTATGAATGAATGTTTTGCTTGCATGTATCAAAGTGAACCATTACATGCAATCTCTGCTGAATCCAGAAGGTCTTGGCTCCCTTGGTATGCAAGCGAGTTATGGATAATTGTCAGCCACTCTATGGGTGCTGGGAACTAAACCTGAGTTCTTTGCAAGAATAGCCAGTGCTGTTTACTGCTTATGCATCTCTCCAGCCCCCAATACACACCACATCTAAGTTTAATTTTTCAAATTTGCATTTTCAGTTTTCCGAACAAAAAGCAGATTAGTAATTATATAGCATATTTATGTTGCTCTAATAGAATACGCTGACCAAAATCAACTTATAGGAAAAAAGGGGGTTTCTTTGGCTTATACATCCAGAGGGATCGAGTCCATGCTTTCACCATGGTAGTGAGGACACAGAAGGAGGAGCGTGAGGTGTCCTGGCACTCAGGCGGCACTCAGGAAGCAGAGAGATCCCACTTCATCTCCACACAAGAAGCAGAGAGAGAGAGAGAACAGAAGCTGGGGTCAGGTTTGACTCCTCAAGCCAACTCTGAGTGACCTACTTCTTCCAGCAGGACTCTTCCTCCTAAAGGTTCCATAACCTTCCACAACACCACAGCCAACAGGACCAAGTGATGAAATACAAGGGCCTCTGGGGACATTGCATTTTCAGACGACCACAGCAGTTTTCTTAGTTTTTAACAAAGCATATTTTAGAAATTAAATCACTCTTTAAGGATAAGATTCTTAGTCAACGGATTGGACAAAACCCTGGGACAAAATCTGCATCAGGCTCAGTTTCCAGTGTTAACATTTGACCACATCATATCTAAATCATTCCAGGATGGAAGCTTGAACTGACCATTTGAATGAATTAATTATGCCAGAGAGAGGGTTCAAAGGGTGTTCACGCTTGCCTCACCAGCCTGGGAACCTGACATTAACCCCCCAAATTAGGTGAGAACTGACTCAAAAATTTGTTCTTTGTCATATGTGCTCCGTGGAGTGCACTTCCATGTACACACTCACACACACACACACACACACACACACACAAACACATAATAAAAACAAAAGTAAATTAAATTAGTAAATACTTAAATAGCCCTAACGAGGTTCTGTAACACCAGTTAAATGACTGCATTTAGTTAGCTGCAGACAGCACAGCTCCTGTGTGTTAACGTAACACAATGTCCCCAAACACATTCATATCTGCACATTTTAAATAAAGTGTACCAATAATGATCATTTTTAACACATAAACATAAAAATTCCTAAAAGAAATGCAGGAATGAATTGACCAGAGATGCGCCCCCCCCCCGGAAAAAAAAAAAAAAAAAAAACTCTAGAAGATTATTTTGATCCAGTCTCTCTCAAAATCTTACTAAGTTTCCCAGGCAGCTAATTCTCCTTAGGGCAAAAACTTTATTTTTCTATAATACCAAAAACTTAACTTTATATGGTTACTCAAATGACAGTAGAGATATGCTCAACACTTCTGTGAATGACCCTAGGGAGAAATACATTTACCCTGAATTTTCTAGGAGCTGGATTAATTATTTACAACTTCCTTGATTGTGAAGTAGTTGAAATGTTGCAGGTCCAAGGTCAAATTGCAAATTATATTGGGCTATCTTTAGAACTCTTAGCAGACCCTCATTATACACCTCTCTACATGACATAACATCCTGTGACTAACAGGTGACAAGTTTTGGAATCTATTGATCTAACAAAACAACCCAAAAGATAAGAATATTACCAGATAGTGTCTGAAGTCTATAACAGAGTTCCTTACTTTGCTGTGAACTACTTACCTGGTGTTTCCATCAATGTATTATTTTTGTCTTTTTGAAACAACCTCTCCCTGTAGCCTCAGGTGGGCCTTGAACTCACAGAGATCCACCTGCCTCTACCTCCCAAGTGCTGGGATTAAAGGCAAGTGCCATCACTCCTGGCTCCCTATCAAGGTATTTTAAAAAGTAACTTTATGTCTGATTTTCTTTGTTAGTATAAGACTTCATCAAATTGTTACTATATGGGAACATGGAGTTTGGGGTAACATGGGTCTGTGTTCCTGGGCCATGCTCACTCTTATTTGGCTCCAGAATAAACTATATCTTATCCCCATTGAGGTGACAGTTGTATTGCATTGACAATCATGGAACTCAAACCCAGGACTGCTCAAATGAACCATTTATCACTGGAGGAGTCATAGAACTTGGAGCTAAGTACCAGCATGGGTCTCTTGTGTCCAAACTACAAGTTTTATCTCCTCACTTGTGTTTTGGTGAGTTCTCTTTGGTGTTCAGACCTGTTGGTTTGATCAACACCCTATTTGTTCTTTATTATTTTAATTTTATTTATTTTTGTATGTGTATGAGTGTACTGTCTGCATGTAGGTCTGTGCACCAGTGTCATGCAATGCCGCAGAGGTCAGAAGAGGGTCTCGGATTCCCCTGGAACTGGAGTTCTCCTGGAATTGGAGTTACAGATGGTTCTTAGCTGCCATGTGGGTGCTGGGGATCGAACCCAGGTACTCTGCAAGAGCAGTCGGTGCTCTTAACCGCTAGGCTGTCTCTCCAGCCCTGTTCTTTATTTTGAACCGGTTATTTATGATCCTATTTGCTGGGTATTGTTTTTCCTTTGCTTTAAAAATATTTGGTTGGCTGCCAGGCATGGTGGTGCACACCTTTAATCCCAGCACTTGGGAGGCAGAGGCAGGTGGATCTCTGTGAGTTCAAGGCCAGCCTGGTCTACAGAGTGAGTTCCAGGACAGCCAGAGCTACAGGGAGACCCTCTCTCATAAAGACAAAAAACAAACAAACAAACAAAAAAAACCTTCATGAAAGTGGCATCACATTGGAAAATAGACTTTGCAGCAATCTGAACATGTACACCCAAGCCACGGTCATGTACATTTGGCTCCAAAATAAACTATATCTTATGCCCTTTGAGGTGAGAGTTCTATTTTGTATCATCAAATATGGTACCTGTGATGGTTAATCCTGGGTGTCAACTTGACTGGACTAAGGGACAAATAAGAGAAAAAGGGTCTTCTGATTGGACCGCCTCAACCCGGATGGCCCACCCCAAATGTGGGCATTACCTTCTGCCGGCAGGCAGTATTTAAGGCCACGGCAGAAGGAGCTGGCCCCTTCTTTTCTTCTGCGGCTTGCCTCTCTCATCTGGTGAGTTTGTCTTGTTGCTGTGATCAACCTTTCGGATCCCAGCGTGTACTGAGACTGGCAGATCTCCTGGAATCCATTCGGGCCTTCAGCCTAGATTGGGACTACTGAGACATCCAGCCTTGCGGACTGAGCAGTTCCCTGGATTCTCTCGGCCTTTCCAGTGTGGTGCAGCTACTGTTGGACTCCTTGAACTCTGTCACATGAGCAAATCAATAAATTGTATATAGCTATATATATTCGTCCTGTTACTTCTGTTTCTTTAGAGAACCCTAATACAGTACCCAAAGGTGGAATTCAAAGAATGAACCACTTTTCAGCTAAGAAGACAAATTGAAGCCTAATTCCAATGTGAGTCTCCTGTGCTTACAGCATCTAGAGGATTTTGGTGAGTGATTTCTTATTCTCAGACTTCTGGGTTTGATTGAGTACATTTGATTTTATTCTGGACACATTGTTTAGGATCCTACTTGTTGATAACTTTTTCCACATGATTTCAAAGTTTTTATTACTATTTTTATTTATTTATTTATATTTATTTTTATCATTTCGATCAGGGTATCTCTGTAGCTCCAGTTGGCCTAGAACTGACTGTGTAGACCGGGCAGGCCTTGAACTCAGAGAACCGTCTGCCTCTGCACCCTGAGTGCTGGGATTAAAGGCTTGAGTAACCACCCATGTTCAAAGTATTTATTTTAAATAATGCAATTTGTTTGCTTTGAAAGCATCTCTGTTTCTAACCATACTTTGTTTGTTGTCGTTGTTGCTGTTGTTTGATTGGTTTTGTGTTGTAGGTTTTATGTTTTCTTTTGGACCTCAGAAGGCATTTTTGATTTCTAACCATTTGGGTTGTTAATTTACTACCAATCTTTTTCTTTGGATACCCCTCCCATATCTAATCTAAGGAATAAGAAATGTTTGGAGAAAAACAAAAGAAAGTTTGCTATTGAAGCTGCTTTGATGATAAGTGTGTACATTCAACTTGTGAGTATTTAAAAAAAGGTAGGAAAATCTAATGAAATGTCTTCATGAATTGACATGTCCCATGTGGCTCCAACCTCACATTCTTCTTTGTCTTTCACTTTTGGTGCTCAGCACAGAGGCTGGATGAGCAGGCCTAAGTGAGCTCATTGTGATAAAGGCTCGACACTAGGATTTGGGTTCTGGAGATCCCTTTAATTACTGAGATGCTTCCTCTGAGAAGAAGCCATCTTTGCTACTTAGTTACCAAGCCAGACCTAGCTTCTGGTCTGTCATATCCTCAACCTCCCCCCTAGTGCATGCAGTCCAGCTGTAGCCACACAGACATATCAGATGACCCATACAGATGTTCCTGAGCCCTCCATCTGAAGAGTCCTATCTTTTCCCTTTTGGTGCTTGGGTCGGCAGGTTTGAGTGAGTTCAAGGAGAGAAAAGATGAATACTGGGAGCTGAACACTGGAGCTTTTTGTTTTGAATGAACTGCTCCCTCTCCAAGGAATCTACTTTTGCTACTTAGTTTCCAGGCTAGGTTGTTCCACAGGCCCATCATATCCTGGAAAAGCAGTCTAGCTATATCCAGCCAGACATACTTCTTTAGCACCATGTATATGTACTCCTCTCCATCTCTGTTCTAAGACCCCCAAGATCTTGCCTGATTTTTAAGTGTTCCCCACAGCATCCCTGAGTCTATGTCTCTTTATAGGAAAGTGGTGGAGAGAGGATTCGCATCCTGGGATTCCTTTGGCAAAATGCCCTTCATGCCTGTCATATGGCTTTTATACTAGGTGTCAGGCTGAAATGAAGAGATGATATATGAGAGTATCCAAAACAAATGAGGATCGCTGGTCATGAGCTCCATTCACAAATCTTTGCATAATTCTTGAATGGGAAGGAAACTCATGTATTATGTCATCTCCAATGAACTTAGAAAAATGGAGGCATCTTTTATGGGTGCAAATTTACATTAGGACTCACAGTCAACTACTCCCAAAAGTTCTGGCTCATGGTTACAGGAGGCTTGGCCTGGGTCCCACTACATCTCTGGGGTCATGATGAAGCTCCAGTTTTTTATATTTATTATATTAAGTGTACTGAGATAAGGCTGTACCCTTCTGAAAATTACCCCATACCATGTGAAACAGTAGCTTTTTATACTGTGGTTCAACCTGAGAAACTCCATTATACAAGCAGGTTTTGAGTCCATTTTGGAGTAGAGAAACAACATCATCTTCCCAGTACCACCCGGGAAACACAAACAGATAAATGGCTTATTTCTAGGACTAGCAGGACTGTCGACCTATAGCTTACTGAGGTGAACTGGGACTTAAGGGACAAGAATGCATTAAAATCTTATCAGGAAAACCAAGCAACGTTAGATAAAAAGTGGAGAACGTTTCCTGGTGAAAGTGCAGTACAGGTGCATTGACCTGCTGGTGTACCTTAACCCTTTACATCACTCTAATATCTGCATATTCACCTAAATAGAGACACATTTTCCAAGGACCATTTAATGTTTGATCCGAGAGCTAAAACTAGTAGCTGTGTTAGGAATCATTTAAAAATGTTTGTGTTTGCCTGGACTAAAGCTATCAAAGCAAGCGGCAACATTTGTAGACTTTCTGTCATTGAAACCTTATGAATTGACTGATATGGAATAAATTCAGATATCGTGGGAAAACAAAGCAAGTTCATCTGTGCTCCTGACACAGTGTGGTCAAGGAATAGTGGATATGCTGCTGCTCACTGAGAACCTTAGAACTTGTAAAATGGAAATGGAATGAGATGCATAGAGGATATCAGAGCAGTCCCTCAATTTTCTGACTATTCCTCATGGCACTGAAAAGTGCTGTGGAAGCTACCAATGAAGAAAAACAATCACTAGTAATACCCAGCTGTAAAACCTATAAACCACAACATTGACCAGCCCAGAAAGATATCCCTGATGGTGTAATAGTGGCATGTCTATCTTGGGGGTAAACAAGAGCTGTCTAATTGGACCTAAGGCCCATTAAATAGAAGGGAATTCATACCAAGACTGTAAACCTAGCCAACTACCCATGGCTGGAGAGGTCATACAATCTAGAGGAGAAGATACTACTTCCACATTCCTAAACCAACATGACTTCTAATCATTTCTAAATACTTATCCTTATACCCAAGACAAATATACTCTCTCACCACTCATCAAAAAAGGCTTATTTTTGCAACCAATGGAGACTATTATAAAATGGCACCACGGTGAAAGTACAGACTAAGTTATCATGGGGTGTTGTGCTGGATAGCTTTAGTGTCAACTTGACACACCTGAGTTGAAGGAGCCTCAATTGGGGAATTGGCTCCATTGGACTGGCCTGTGACCACATCTGTGGAGTATTGTTTTGATTGTTGGGCAATGTGGGAGGGCCGAGCCCACTATGAGTGGTGCCACCCTGGGCAGATTGTTGTGTACCGTATAAGAAGGCAGGCTGGGCATGAGCCAGGGAAGCAAGCCAGTGAACAGCATTCCTCCATGGCCTGTGCTTCAGCTCCTGCCTCCAGGTTCCTGCCCTGAGTTCCTGCCTTGGGCTCCCTAAGTGATGAACTGTGTGACCCAGGAGATGTAAGCTGAATAAATCCTTTCCTCCCCAAGTTGGTGTCGTTCAGAGTGTTTTGTCACAGCAATGGAAGACAAACTATAACAGGTGTCAAACCGCACTTGATATATGTACAATGTAATCCCTACACCTAAGGCTCAGGGAACATCATAAAATGGGGCAGAACGATTATAAGAGCCAGAGGACCAGGACAGTTGGTGCTAGATAGTGTCTTTTTGACATGACAGGGAAGTTGTGCCCACAAAATCTTAACAATATGATTGCCTAAACAAGACCTGCATAGTGACAGGATCAATTGATACGTCATTGTAAATAAAGGAAGTTTGACAAGGCCCTATGTTTGCATGAAGTGCTAAAGGCAATCAATAGATACTAAGAGAAAAAGAATTAGTTTTCTTCAGGGTCAAGCTCCCTCACACATTATCCAAACCTGACTGGTCATCCCTGTATACATGTGCCCTAAGAATCATTAAATGGTTTCAGTAGATTATAATATATGTAGATATAGGTATGGGTGTGGCAAAATAATAATCCAAAAAGAAGTCAAGAAATTGAGAACTAGTGGAGGCAGTATGGGAAGAGTTGGAGTCGGCAGACAGAAGGATGGAAATGATGTGATATGAAATTCTTCCCCCAAAGCTCCTCATTTTTCAGAGGAAGAAACTGAGACATAAAAAGAATTTGACTAATTTCCCAAAAATAAACTTCCGGATGATATAATTTTGGCAGAGAAAAAGGGGGAAGAAGACAGGAGGTTCAGACAGAGAAAAGCTGCCCGAGGCTGGGGGACCTCAAGGCCTGCCGTGACTGGTTTTATTCTTGAACATCACTGTCCAGGAAGTGCATACAGTGACCCCTCTCTTCCATTCTCCTTTTATCTGACAGAAAAGACCAATCATTTTCGACTTTCTTTCTCCTTAGCTACCTCAGGCTAGCCCAGGCAAGGGCTTCCCTTCTGGCACCTCCATTTCTTCATTCTCTCAAGATATCAGATAAATTGGCTTTTCATTGGATCCCAATTCAAGGAGGAAAAACTTTCATGGTCTTTGGCCTGTTGATTTCTGAGCTATTAGAACTTTTTCGGTCTAGTCTCCAGGAATGTAAAGGGTGGCTTAGGACGTGTTGTTCACTTCACTAGGATATTTTGTTTGTTGTCTGAAATAGAGTAGGGGTGAAATCTCCCTGATATGCAGTGTTACCTCACCTAGTTTTCTCTCCACTGATAACTCCCAGCAAGGATCCTGTCATATATTTTAATATTATAAGCTACCTAATCCATTTAATGATTTTAATGTACATGTGCGTAGGGATGACCAGGCAGGTCACAGGAATGAACGATGCTTACAGGCCAATTGCAAATGAGATTCATGTCCCGTATAGCCAAGGCCTACGTGAAAAGGCCTGGGGACAAATGTCAGATACAGGATTCAGTCCATGGGAGCTACAATGAGGAGAGAAAACCCTTGCCATTTGCTCCCAAACCTGCTTCCACGGATTGGGTATCCATAGCTTATGGGGCATTGAGTCCAAGGTCAAGGTCAAAGTACCACAAGTAAATCATAGAAATTATTTAACACCCCTGGTTTAGCCTACCTGTGACTGGATGGAGTCTTTCTAGCCCCACCTAGCGGCAGGAGGAGCACTCAATGGAATACCAAGATGAGCAGAGCCCGAACTTCCAAATGGGAGAGCATTTATGACCATCCTTACCTACCGCCTTTTCCTGTTCTAACTCGTATTCAATCTTTATACCACTTTCAGATGAACTAGTTCATAGACTTGAAGCCAATGTGTGTGTGTGTGTGTGTGTGTGTGTGTGTGTATGAAACGAGGCAGAGACAAGGCACCTGAGGGTACAACTTTAGTGCTATTACTTTTATTTATATGTCACTTTAAATCTACTGTTTCCTATAATCCTTACAAGCACTTTCTTTAAGAGAGGAATCATCATTGTCTTTGCAATTCTCAGGTGAAAGATAGATCATTGACCACATAAATGATTTTCCCAGCACCACCTCGGAGGCCACAGCAACCCAGGAATCTGATTTGCTTTCCTTAGTCTGAGTCCACCGTCTTTCCTCTGTCACTTTCCTTCTCTCTGGATGCATGTGAGCAGGCTCCAGTGGCTGCAGAGCGCATACCATTTCTTCTTTCTCTTTCCTTCTCAGACATCACAGCCTAGGGACAGCACAGATGCGGTGGCTGACTGGGGCAACGGTGACAGACATTCTGAACTTCAGGCTCAGCTTCTCGTTGGCCGGTGGCTTGAAGGTAAATTTTTGCACAAGGGAAGTGAAGAAAATGAACAGCTCAGACCTGGCCAACTGCTCTCCAACGCAAGCTCGCTTTCCTGCAGGACAAAAACAAGAGGATTATATTCAGCTGGCATCTGTGGCTCCATTAGCTAGTGTCTCAAATACATTTGGAATAAGCTCCAGTTGACCTGGGGCTTTGAGTCTACTCTTCTCTTTCTTTCTTTCTTTCTTTCTTTCTTTCTTTCTTTCTTTCTTTCTTTCTTTCTTTCTTTCTTTCTCTCTCTCTCTCTCTCTCTCTCTCTCTTTCTTTCTCTCTCTCTCTCTCTCTCTTTCTCTCTCTCTCTCTTTCTTTCTTTCTTTCTTTCTTTCTCTCTCTCTCTCTCTCTTTCTCTCTTCTTCTTTCTTTCTTCTCTTTCTTTTCTTTCTTTCTTTCTTTCTTTCTTTTTTTCTTTCTTTCTTCTTTCTTTTCTCCTCTCTCTCTTCTCTCTCTCTCTCTCTTTCTTTCTTTCTTTTCTTTCTTTCTTTTCTTTCTTTCTTCTTTCTTTCTTGTATTTGCCTGAGATCCCCGGAATGCAAAATATGGAAGGCAAGAATCACAAGTTGCAGGGCATGGTGGCGCACACCTTTAATCCCAGCACTCAGGAGGCAGAGGCAGGAGGATCTCTGTGAGTTCAAGGCCAGCCTCGTCTACATAGTGAGCTCCAGGCAAGCTGGGACTAAAGAGAGACGCAGTCTCAAAAAAAAAAAAAAAAAAAAAAAGGAATCACCCTTTGTCTTCAGGAATCAAGCAGGTGTTACTGAGAGCAGCTTGTGGAACAAAAGAAGTTAGAGTCATTTTTGTGCATGGTGAAAGGTAGGGGCTCAGCTTCATCTTTCAAATGCCAATCCACTTTTGCCAGCACCATTTGCTGAGGATGCTGTCTTTCCTTCATTGGGTCTTCTTGGCCCCCTTGTCAAATATGAGGTGGCTGAAATTGCGTGTGCTCAGGTTTGGTTCTTCAGTTTTGTTCCATTGATATACTTGTCTGTTTTTGTGCCAGTACCAGGCTATTATTATGACTAAAGCACTGTAACACAAATTAACTTTGATCCAAATGGATCAAAGACCTCAATGTGAAACCAGAAACTCTGAAAATTGTGGAGAAAGGAGAACACTCATCCACTGCTGGTGGGAGTGCAAACTCATGCAAACCCTATGGAAAGCAGTGTGGAGAACTCTAAAAAGACTGAAAATGAGCCTACCACCTGACCCAGTCATACCACTTCTGGGTATATAACCACCAGACTCATCCTATTGCAAAGACACATGCACAT
The DNA here is from genome assembly GCA_009823505.1 of Rhizomys pruinosus. Classification (NCBI taxonomy): domain Eukaryota; kingdom Metazoa; phylum Chordata; class Mammalia; order Rodentia; family Spalacidae; genus Rhizomys; species Rhizomys pruinosus. Next base: position 934,419 of record VZQC01010064.1, on the reverse strand, counting down.
CTAAGTGTACTGAAGCTCTCTTCACAATAGCAAAAAGCTGGAAGAAACAAATGTCCCTCAACCAACAAGTGGATACAGAAAATGTGGTACATCTACACAATGGAGTTCTATTCAGCAGAAAGGTGACATCATGAACTTTGCAGGTAAATGGATGGAACTAGAAGACATTATGAAGTAACACAGTCCCAGAAAAACAAATGACATATGGTGTCTCTCAATTGTGGATGCTTGCACCAAATCTCTAGTTGCAAAGCAAACTGAGCATTGTCTGTTTCTTTTTTATATGAAAGCAGCAGTATGCTTAAAAGGTGGATCCCTTAATGGGTTTGAGAATTAACCTACCACTTATGTTCAGATTTTGTAATACTGATATATGGGTGGAGGATATGTATGCATATTTTGAAGTAATATAAAATTAAAAGGGGAAAATGTGAAAAAAGACTGAAAGAGGCAAGACATATATGGCAGAATGCCCCACAGGGGTGGGGCAGGGGCATGGAAAGGGGAATGTGTCTAAATTGGACTGAGAAATGACGTATGAAATAAACAAACATCAATAAAATATAAAAAAAAGAAGTTAGAGGCCTGGGCTGACTGAGAAGGTAGGGGACTATCTTGACAGCTTTACAAACTCACTCAAGAAATATAAGTGATATAGCAGATAATGGCTCAGTAGCAAAATTGTGGGATGGTTTTCAATTCCTAAAAGAAATCTACAAAATATAAACAGGTATCAGGGCAGGCTCCTAGAGTGAAAGACATCCTTGGACTATGCCTTTTAATTTCCTTCACTGCGAGTGATGAGAGTGACATGGACTTCCCTCAATATTTATCATTGGAATATCTGAATTCATACATGAAACTGTTTGTACTCTAAGGTCTTTCTGGATTCTTGCTGTCCTTTCCTGAGGGAGCATGTGGCCCAGGCCCTTTTCCCTGCAGGAACCTTACTGTCACTACCACAATCCTTCTGTGCACCATTGACAGCTGCTGAAATCCTGAGAAATGTTCACTAAAAACAGCAATAAGAGAAACAGCATAAAGAAGAGAATGAACCCTGCTTATAAGACCATAGTGCAAACAAAATTTATCATGATGAGATGCAATTTCATGCTTCTGCCGGGGACTCCCCCTCTGCATCCTCAAAACCATTACTCTATGTTACTTCTATACTTCACTTCAGCAACTTTCTATTTTTCTATGAAATAAAATATTCAAAAATTGATCATGCGTTAAAGCACCTATTTTACTCTTTGCATTCAACAGTTTATTGAAGAAATACAATGAGATGATACAGGCAGAGCTGTTTGGTAACTATGTCACAATAATGAACATTGTCTTCATATTTTGTGCCTGTATTTCCCAGTAATGCGTTTAATTCATCTCTGGTCCCTTTGTCTTTATCCTGTCAACAATGACAAGTAGTATAATTGGGAACTTGATAGAATGATAATCAGTCAGGTATGTTATGAATGCCCAACAAGACTTTATCTCTCACCATAAAACTCTACCTGTAAAGTTAGGAGCCGCAGTTCAGGAGCTGGCTCCTTTGGGCAACTGTGTGACTGTGAGTAAGCCATTTCACATAGCTAAATTGTTAAACTCTTACATGGTATTTTGCCACGGTGATAGAAAGCTGACTGAGTGGAAACATACACAGAGCACTTTCACATCATGAAATAGACATATCAGTCACCTCATTTCTAAAACCAGAGAAATGACTCATGTTTTTTGCTATTGTTCTTCCAAAACCGAGCTCCTACAATGCAGTAATTTCATTTGTTAAGGAAAGAAGCTTTGGTCTAACTAACATAAGCTGTCAGCCACACTGGTCTATAAATAGGCAAGACTTCAAGGATGAAGAAGAACTTTGCACTCTGCCCTGACAAGGGACAGAGAATAACCCTATGTCTAGTTAGCTTAACTGAGAGAAAACAAGCTAACATTTGCATTTAATTCTCCAGGGAGGCATCTTTAGGAAGGTCTAGAGAAAGAGAGGAAAAACTAGCTGTGTGCCAAAGGTGAGTATGAAGCAGGAAATCCAGGGAACTGTCCACACGATGCTAACCCATTGAATATTTTAGGTTTTCAGCTTCTGCTCAATTTTACTGGCCTTCATTCATGCTTAGACAATTGTATTTTATTCTCCTCCATTAGAAGGCAATGATGAGGACAAAATCAGTTCTTGTCTTCCTGTGCCTAGCTCCACATTGTGTGCTCTGGGATTTCAATGCCATTCCAATCAAAGAATGAAGTAATTTCCCTCCCTTTGAACTGCAGCCGGCTTTGTGAACTGTATAGACCAACAGAACACAACGGATGCCATGGAGTACACAGTGTCTAGCCTGGACCTTACCAGACCTGTGTGCATACGTTCTCCCTCTTGGGAATTATCACTACTATATAACAGTTGGCTGGAGTGAGGAACGATGAGATGAGACATAATCTGAGAATAACTACACTGTTCCAGTCGAGGTCATCCCAGACCACCATCTGACCTCTCATACATGTAAGACCCATCTGACCTGTGTACTTGTGAGTAGTAACTGTAATAGTTTTGGGCTGCTCCTTATGCAGCAAGTCTCTAACTGTATGTATGAACTCAGTGAATTTGGGAATGTAAAGGGCAGTAACCAGGAGGTAAGTTACAATGTGGTTGAAATAGAGAATTGCACTAGAAGTACAAAATGTAGCCTTAGGCCTTGTTATCTAAATACATATACTTAATATTTTGAGTTTTAGTATAGTAAAAAAGAACATACTATTCAATTTCCTCTGTAATAGCAGGTGGGGTGGAATTCATGAGATAACATGCAAATGAAGTTTGTAATGAAATGAGTATAAAATGAATACATATTATAATAGAGTTTCCAGGAAGAAGGCACTAGTGAAATCACTGCATGCTGTTGTTTTTACCCTGCAATTAATGAAGATGGGAAAACAACTTTATGCAAAGAGAGATGAGGTAAGAGATGTTTATAGGAAGAAAAGTAATATTTTGAAGCCTCATTTGTATAAGAAGATTCTTTCTTCATTTAAGGAAAGGGTAGCCCCGATGAGATATCTTAGGAAAGGTGACTACTAGCAAGCCTGACAACCTGAGATCAATCCCCTGAACATATGTGATGGAGAGAATTCACTCCTGCAAGGTTTCCTCTGACTTTCACACACAGCTGTGGCATGTGATGCACGACACATCACTATCCATCTATACAATATAAATAAATAAAATCCTAAAGGTGTGGGCATCTTAAGATTCCTTTCAGGGATGGAGAGATGGCTCAGCAGTTAAGAACATTGGCTGCTCTTGCAGAGGACCTGGGTTCAGTTCCCAGCATCCACATCGCAACTAGCACTCATCTATAACTCCAGTTCCAGAGGCTACAAGTCCCTCTTCTGACCTCTGCAAGTACTGAACCCATATGGTTGCATGCACACACATGCACACAAAACATTTGTATATATAAGATAATAAGTATGTTTACAAAACTAGATAATTGAAAAAAATCCCTTTCATCACAGTTTCATGAAATCACACAAGCATCTCTACAGAATGAAGACATATGTTCAGCATCTCAGAATGAAGAAACACAAAGAGTGTTGTTGATTGAAAAAAATATAGCTAAAACTATGTGCTGTGATAAAAAAAAATCTCGAGTGTGTTCTACCCAGGAAGACTGCAAGGAGTTCCTATACCCTACCCCACCTGCTTATTAATATTTTTATTATATTTTTATATAAAATAAATGTATATTCTTTGTTTAGAAAGACTGTATTATTAGACAATGCTGAAGAAATGGCAACAGATGACTTCTTAAAAAATAGTTTAATTTCATTATTTTGATCTTTTTGAGACAGGGTCTCTTTGTAGCCCCAGCTGTCCTGGAACTTACTATGTAGATAAGGCTGGCCTTGAACTCACAGAGATCTGCCTGCCTCTGCTTCCCAAGTGCTGGGATTAAAGGCGTGTGCCACCACGCCCAGCTTAATTTCATTTTTATCTGGAAAAAAATACAAGTTTAAAATGAAACCAATACTTTGACCCATCATTGAGCCATTTTTATAGTATTATGCTTATTCAAAATGTGAAGATATAGAATCTTTATAAATTTCCAGACTCAAAGAGTCTCATGGCAGATAAAAACAAAATGGCTATAACAGCAATCATTAACCATTTCAGGTTTGCTCATATTTTATAGAAACAGTATAAAATAAGACAGGCTCTTAGAAGTTCAATTATAATATTTTATGGAAAAAAATGGTCAAACTGTACTTTGTCTCTGAGGAGGCATCTGCAAAACTCATCAGCTGATAGATGTGTCAGAGCCAGGCTCTGACAGTAGCAGCAGCTTCTGCAGCACTCTAGGGTGAGAGTTACCAGAACTGCTCTCTTATTAGCATCAACGAGAAGAGTTTAAGAAACACAGATATTTCTATAGTGTAATAAAATTGTATCATTGTATATCTTAAATCTGCATTATGAAAATAACTCTGTACACCAATTCATACATATTTAATGACTATGAATCATGTAAATTTGGTTGTGGCCTTTGAAGTTGACTTTGGCTTTGAAGTGTTTTTTAGTTCATAGTAAATATTGAACTTCTAATAAAAGGTAATAATCAACCTCAAAATTTCTGTCTCATTAGCTACTCCATTTTAGAAGACTTCAGTTTCAGTGGTGTTCCAAGCTGGGTAATTGCACCTTCTGTGATGTGAGGAAAGTCGCTAAAGATCCCATTGCCACGGGTCTTCTGAGTGCTGAAGGGAACTGGGAGACATGGTTTGGTTTGCAGTTTCCCTGGCACCAAAGCCAAAGACCACCTCTGCAGAGCTCCCAGGCCTGTGCTAACACAAGGTTGATGCAAACGGGGTTCTCTGGTGCCGTTCTAAGGAGCCTTTGCAGCAGGCTCACGCTATAGCATCAGATGATGTACACATGTGCTTTCCCAGGCTCTGCCGGCCAGGGGACAGACAGATCTGCCTAACACTGAAAAGGCTGACAAACTCCAGCTTGTGTTCAGAAACTATAAATGACTGGAGGGAAATCCTGGGGCCAGGTGTATGCCCCACCTTATACTGGAGGGGACCGGAGACTCCGCACCTTCTTTTCATCCAGTTCTTTCCAGTACTTGAAGTTCTCATCCAAGTGCTGCATTAAATCAGGCAGGTCCACAAAGGTGTCCCAAGCGTCAAATATGTCTGTGATGAAGTACTCAATGAAAGAGATCTGAGACTTGGGGATGCTGCAGGCTTTTCTGTCAAAAACTGGCATCACCACAGGCAAGTTCAGCTGCTTCTCCTCCTCAGTCTGAGAAAAATATTCTTCTGAAATGTGTGCAGCCCACTGGATGCAGTGCTCTAGGGGCCTGCAGGGGTTGGACACATCAGGACACTTGATCATCATTTGTTTGATGAGAGTCCTGTTCTCTGGAGTCTTGAGCATAGTGTTCATGGCTTCTTGGTCTTTGACAATTTCCTCCTTTTCTTCTAGTGCTGTCAAGGGCTTGTTGATAATGTTGACAAATTTGTTGACATGTTCAAAATGCTTTGCCATTTCTGTGGCTAGGAACATGTCAATCATTCCTTGGCGTAGTGTCCGGTATTCATTCTTCTCCATGTTTTTAAAGATATTGCACTTGTCATTTTCAAGAGTCAGCCAGAAGGCCAGGGCTGCATGGTGGCTCTCCAGAACAGTGGTGTCATTGTATAAAATGGCCAGCTCATTTCCTGCATTGCAAAGGAATGAGTTGGTTCTCCCAGGGTGCTCCACATCGTGAATGACGGTAGCGATGAGGGTGGCAACCCCATCAATTGGATCTAAAGTTTCCTACTTTGTCCTTGGAAAGGAAATAGGCAGTGGCATGAAGCACATCTGCAGAATGTGTAGAATTGTGGTAAGGGTTAGAAGAATGATAATTGGCTTTGATAGTTTGGAACCACAATCTCAGTGTTGACTCAGAACACTGTAAGAATTCACAGATTCCAAAGCGAGCAAATATTTTGAGACCTAGATAAACCAAAGGCCTATTTTGGGTGGCAGCCTCTAGCTCAAAAATATCAAAATCCCAGTATTCTTCACTTTCTATGGCCAGGGCTATCCGAGGTGAAATATTATGAAGGGAGTCAGGGATCAGCACATTGCTTGAAACCTGCTGAAGTTTTTTTTGTTGAAAGAACATATTCACTCCCTGAAAATCCTTGTAAAGCATCAGACCTTAAGTCCCCAACAAGGTTGGCAGTATGAGGATCATCCTCTTGAACATTCAACTGTGGTGAATACAACTCAGTGGTTCTCAGAATTTCCAGCACACGGTTCAAGGCTTCTGTTACAGGCATAGGACTGTTTTCTTGCGCGGCACTGATAATATTGATTACCTTGTTGATGGGTGCCTCAAACACCATTGAACATATCCGGGTCATGGAGGAAATTTTCCCCTGGTTGGAACCTTCAGTCGTTCCCTTGGAAACTTCACTTTCTTGAGAGGGAACAGCTTTGATGTCCACTGGGTTTTTCCTCTTGTTCTTATGCTTGCCTGACTGATTACCTGCTCGTCTGTCAGTGTGAACAAGTGCAGATACCTTCTCATCCTTATTGCTATCGTCATTGCACACTCTGATAATGGACACATAGTGTCTGATTTTTCCTCCCTGCCCAGTGACAGGAATTATCTTCACACTCTTTTGTATATTATCTCCATTTTTCTTTTGGGTATGGTAAACTCCTTGCCACTCCTTGCCTATCTTGATGCAGGAGTTTATACCGTAGAGCAAGTTACCTTTCTTTTTATTTATAGGCGCTTGTGCTAACTCCTTTCCTATTAATTCACCTGACTGGTAGCCCATTGTTTCAAATCCAGGATTTGCATACTGTATAATGTGGTCTTCACTTGTGATTTCAATTGCTTCTTGACTTTTCTCTAAATGCAGTGAATATTGAGTTACAAGCCCTGAGTTTCAATTGTGATCGCACCTCTCCAAACTCCAACTGGAGCAGTTCGTTGTAACAGGCCATGATATTGGGGTTTTCTATATACCTCCGTGTGAAGCCAGCAGTAATGAAGGACATTAAAGACAACTCTTCCTTGTCCGGCCTGCGTACTACACCAACAATAACGGTGTTTTCAGAGAGTTTTGATGCTCTGATAGACCTGCAAAGTGCCTCTGCATCTAGTTGTCCAGGATTTCTGTGGTCTATGATGATATCATGTTGTTTATCCAGGAAACGGGCAAGCACATCCTGTTCCTCCTTGGCGACTGTACATTTAAACCCAGCTCTTTCACATGCCCTGTAGAATCCATTGCATTGGTTATCTTCTTTGGTAAACACTAAGAGTACCTGAAGTTGATCTTGATGAAATCTTATGGGGCCAAACTGCACATCCGATACTGCTACCCTGGAGCAGCCCTGGTCGCCAGGATGGGGCTGGGCGTGTCTGGAGTCGCCTGGGCTGGAGTCGCGCTGGCTGCCGCTGTGGCTCACCGGCAGGCTGTGGGAACTGTGGATGCTCCGGGCACAGCCCATGATGGCGGCCAGCTGGATCCGGTTAACTAACGGCCCAGCCGGCCTCGGGGCCGCCACGGGAGCCGCCCTATCATCCCCGCCTGAGCGGGTGGCCAGCACGAGTCTAGAACCGGAAGCGCAGCTGCCCCTCTGAACAGGCCCTTCTGCCTTCTTATTTGTTTTTATTTTATGTGTATGGGTGTTATGTCTGCATGTGTGTGAATATACCCATGTCGTGCAATGCCTACAGAGAACAGAAGAGGGCGTCCGAATCCCTGGAACCGGAGTTAACGGATGGTTGTAAGCTGCCTTGTGGGTGTTGGCATTCAAACCAGGGTCTTCTGCAAGAGCAGCCAGAGCTCTTAAGCACTGAGCCATCTCTTGAGACCAGCTATAGCACCTGCTTTATCAGAAGTGAGACCTTTCAGGTTGTTACTATATGTATGCATTAATTGGATATTAAAAGGGTAATTAACATTTATAATTAGAAGGTCTCTCCAGGGAGTGTGCATAGAGCAGAACCCAATCCAGTTCAGAAGATGCTTTTAAAATTATTGTCTCACGTGTCCATTTAGTAAGCAGGTAGCGGCTCTCACTGGCCTCCCCCAGTCTCCTTATTAAAACTCAGCTCTGTTACCTTGTGAGGGGCATCACTTATGAAGAAATTAGGTCATATAAAAAGTGTAGGAAGACAGAAGGCATCCAGATTTCTTTGTGAGCAAGAGTCAGGATTTGGCTCTGTGTTCTCAGTTTTGTGAAAAACAGAGTAAGAGACGCTGTGATCTCCATCAGAGGCAAGAGAAAGCCTAAGAAAAGTGGTGGGCTGACAAAGCACTAGGCCCAGAGAGTGCTGGGCTGCAGCCAGAGCCACACTGGACAGACCCGTTGTAGAGTTTCCAGCTAAAGCAGAGCACCAACCATAGGGAAAGGCAGGGCAGAGGCAGATCTCTGAACTCCTTCCTTTCCATCACAACTCACCCATTGAGAATGGCAGAAAAGATTCTCTCTTCTTAAACTGTCCATTCTCCAGAAAGTGCTCTGGATTGAAGGTGTCCGGGGTGGCCCACTCTTTAGGGTCCCTGTGTAGAGCAGTCAAGTTGGTCAGGACCATGGTGCCCTAGAGAAGGCAGTGAAGAGTCAAGGTTGGCATGAGGAACACAGCCACACAGAGAGTCATGGTTCTCAAGCTCCAATGCCTGAGCCTCTCGACCTGTCCTTCCCCACTCTGGCCAATCCACTGATGTACTGTCCCCTGAGCCATTCCACTCACGACTTCCCCTTGATGCATGGCATCTTACAGTGACAAGATTAGAATTACCTCCTAGGTGTTTTGCCAACAAAGTTAGGCTATTTTTATTGCATAATGCAGTTGCTCCACAGGAAGACATCAGTGTAGGTCTGGGGAGAGAATCTGTAAGTGGCCATGGGGAAATCATGAGCCGTGGTGCTCATTACTATCAGGACCTGGGCAGCTACACAAAGTAAAAGGATATCTTCTTCACCTCTGGGTCTCTGTTCTCTTCCATTCAGTGTGAAGGAGGTTGTGGTCCTACTACAGTTAGTCAAAAATCCAAGGACGTATCAGAAGTCACTCTTGTCTAAGGCATGGCATGATCCCCAGAGCTGCTAGATAGAGCCTTTAGCTTTTTCTGCTCATTCATCGTTCATCATCAAGGCTTGTCTGTTCTCTAAATCTCTCTGATTCCCATCACTTCTATTCGAGTTTCCCACCTGCAGGATATACTGCTTTGCTCCCTTAGACTCCCACAGTTACCAACCAGCCCTGACGGCTCCACAGCCTGAAAGTCAAATGGGCTTTGGGCATGACTTAATTACATTGCCACCTACTCATTCATTAAACTTGGTACTAAGTGTTCTGTACTCTTTTTTTTTTTTTTTTTTTTTTTTTTTGTGGTCTTTTTGAGATAGGGTCTCCTTGTAGCCCCAGCTGGTCTGGAACTCGCTCTGTAGACCAGGTTGGCCTTGAACTCATAAAGATCCTCCTGCCTCTGCCTCCCAAGTGCTAGGATTAAAGACACGAGCCACCACACCCTGCTCTTAAGGGAAAGACTTTTCTTTTGCCCCACCAGAGCTGTGTTTCCCCACTGACTGGGCTTCCACCACAGTACTCTTCATCTAGGTTCTCAACTAGAACATGTCCTAGTGCTGTTTGTCTTGGCAGGAGTATTGTCTCCCCAGGTTCTCAGCTAACTCTTTACCCACTTTACCCCTCAACTACAACTGGTTTCTTCAGCCTCTTGTCCTCAGTCCATCTTGTCAGCCTCTGCATAGGGCTCCTGTTCTAGAGTTTTCCTCTTGTCAGTCCACATGGCTCATACACAGGGACTCCCATGACTCAGGTCTCCCTCTCACACCAAATCAAATGTTTCAGGTGCTTAATGGATACTGGCTTCTTGACAAACAACATGTTTCATTCAGAACATAAGTATCAATACATGTAAACTCATTTTATTTCCATGTGAAAACTATGAAGTGGATTTAATGCATTTTACCAAAGAAGAAATTGAAGCTGTGACTGGTTAGCTAATGTGCTTACACGGGGGCAGGAGGTGGAATCCTCACGGAAGGAAACTTCTCTGTTGTCAAAGCCGCCCTAGCCTCTGTTCCGTATAGCTATTTAGATTTCCCGGTACCAAGGTGGCCATTAGAGTTGATGTTAGAAGTCTGTGGGAGGAGTCAGGCTGGTTGGCTGGTGTTAAGTGAATGGACTGACAAAATGCGAACAGCTGGGCTGGGGGACTGCCCAGCTCAGCTTCCTGCCAGCTGTGCAGCGAGTGAGGCAACAGTGAAGGCAGAGGCTGCTTTCCTGGCTCTGCACAAAGGTCACTGTGGAGAAGCTTCTAGAGACACTGCTGGAGATCCACAACAGGGTGTGTTCAAGGCTGTTAAACTAGATCCTCAGAGACTGACCAGGGGGCAGAAAGCAGGGAAAGGACCATGTTGTGGAGAAGGGATGGTGGGGGGGGGGGGAAGGAAAGCTCTCTGCACAGATCTTGGGAGTGGAGAGATCAGAATTCAGTCTGTGAAGACAGGGAATTTAATAAGGACCCCGGGTAGAAAATGGGCTGGGGATCCTATTAATGTCTAGGCAAAGCAAGTTCTGTGGAGGGATCACGGAGCAGTGCAGACACCAGAACAGGTTCAGTTCTGGATCCCAACTCTGTTTTCATTGTAGTCGTGATATCTTTTTAAAAGATTTTGTTATTTTTATTTTATGTGTATGAGTGTTTTGCCTGCACGTGTGTAAGTGCACCCATGTCTTGCACTACCCATGGAGGTCAGAAGGAGTCATCTTCCCCTGGAACTGGAGTTACAGGCAATCATTAGTCACCATGTGAGTGCTGAGAATTGAACCTGGGTCCTCTGTTAGAATAACCAGTACTCTTAATGGTTGAGCCATCTCTCTAGCACCTGTAGTTGTGAGATCCTTTGCAAACTTAATTTCTCTTGGTTTCAACTATCTTAGCTATGAAAAAGGATTTGATAGTTATTCTGAAAGCAGAATAAGACATTTCAAAACAGGCATGTGTCTACAACATATAATGATTGTTAAGTATCTGGTCAGTTCTCTCTTTATCTAATAATAATGGCACTTTTGGTTGGCTTTCTTTCTGAGACAGAAATCTCTGTATCATTGGGGATAAATATAAGTCGGAAACGCAGGTGTGGGGTCATCGTGTTGGAAACACCACCTTCACTGTGATATTAGCCCAGGTGCTTCCAATGTCTTTCACATTTTAAAATCTTGTAGATTGTGAAGAATTTCCTAAACTTATCTTGGCAGGTCCCTTGTCATGAAAGCTAGTCTACAGGCCAATATGATAGACAGCTAACCAGGAAGATGCTGAGATATCCTTCAGCAAATAAAGCCAGGCTTTGACTAAACATACTTGACCAAGGAATTTTCTCTTCTCTAATTCCTAGGTTTCCTGTGAATTAGACACATCTCTCTTCTCCCATTTAAGTGATTTTTGTTTTTGGTTAGGGGAGTAAAGCATGCCACTTTTTAACTGGAGTTTCTTCAGTGATGCCAAAGATGGCCTGGAGGATCTGAGGCTGGCAGTGTCCAGTTACCTTCGGCAGGTGGTATCCAGCCAACGTGGTGTCCACTGTCACTGCTCTGGGAACATTCATGGGGATGATGTTGCCCATTCTCTGTACCTCGTGGACAACGGCGTTGCTGTAGGGCATGGATTCTCTATCAGCCACACTGGGCTGTCTCCCCTGACCAACCACTCTGTCAATTTCAGCCTGTACTTTTTCTGCAAGAAAATAAGAGTGTCCATTAAGTTTTAAATTTTACTGCTTTCTTTTGAAATATAGAAGTTGTCTCCAAGACCTTCTTTCCATTTTTTTTTTTTTGCTTCAGAGAAATTTATTTTACAGAAGAATGAGCAGGAACTACACAGACCTCTATGTGATGACCTCCCCACCCATCCATGTTTTCTAATGACTAACATCTGCTACTAATATGTTACATTGTTATGTTTGATAAAGCAATATTCACACATTTCAAGTGTCCAATTAAATGATATTAAATATGTTCACATTGTTGTGGAAACAAATTCTGTGCCATTAAACATGGACCCTCCTGGCACTGCACATTCTGGGTCTACAAATTTGACTCTTAGAGAATTCCTGTAAGTGAAATAGGACAGGATTTGTGATTTTGTTTCCTCATTTAGTTTGGCACAATGCTCATTCATGCACCAAAGCTCCTTTCCTTTAGGATTGAATTTCTTTTCAATTTCATGTATATTCTACATTTTATCTAATCACTGTCCATGAATACTCTGTTTTTATAGCATCTTTTGACTACTTTGGGTATTGTAAAACGAATGTAGATATAATTTCTATTTAGATCTACTTATATTTTGCAGAAGTCATTTCCAGAAATCAAATCTGTATCCTGACTTAGCAGAGTTTAAAATTTTTTAAATAATGTGATTGGGCTGACAAGATGGCTGAGCAGATAAAGGCATTTTCTGACAAGCCTGATGGTCTGAAATAAGTCCATAAGAACCACTGTGGAAGGAGATACATAGGCTACTTGGCACATGTGCATGTGTGTAAAGGAGGAGATAGCTCAGTTGGTAAACACCTTATTTTGAAAACATGAAGATGTCAGTTTGAACCTCAGAATCCATATAAAAAATTTTGGTGTGGTGTCAAGTGCTTACACCCCCACTGTACTGGGAAGACAGAGACAGGTTGGTCTCTTAGGCTCACTGGATGGTAAGCTTAGGTTACTTAATCCAGGCTGGTGAGGGACCCTGTCTCAAAACACAAGTGTTTAGTGCCTGAGGAAGATCACCTGAAGTTGTATTCTGGCTTTCACAAGCAGGGGCACAAATCTGCACACAGACTTTCACCTGAATGCCCACATACAAAGACATGCACACACACATACATACACACACACACACACACACACACACACAAACATACACACATATATACACACACACAGAGGAAATACAGTTTTATTAATAAATTTAATTTTACCATGTACCAAGCACTCTGATTTCTCTATTTAGTTTCATCTTGTGGCAAAAATAGTTGTCTTTAATCCATTAAATTAAATTTTTATCTCACAAATAAATCGTCATCCACAATTTGAAAGAAAAAAAAGTTCTGTGACTTGGGAAATGTCCCTATGACCCAAATGCTAAACTCTTCTGTAATCTGGAAGGATAAAAATGATGAAGTGGACCACTCTTCCTGGTGGATGCTTCTCAGCAGAAAGCCATAAACAATTCGGAAAACTCGGGAAAGGAGGCATGCTGGGTGAACTCTGGAGGAAGATGATGACAGGAATTCCCCAAGTGAGTAAATACCCAGAGGAATCGGAACCATCGAAGAGAGGAGGTGCCTGAGAAGCTTCTTTAGATGGCAAAGAATTGTGACAGAACGTCCTTGGCAGAGGGAAGTTGCAGTGTCATGTCTTAGCCAAGTGAATAAGGACAGGGCAAGAGAGGGCATGTAATGCAGCAAGGCCACTATGCAGGGTGGGTGGGTTGAGCCTGAACAGGCAGAGAGAGGTGGGCATTGCAGGGTGTTAGATACCAGAATTAGGAGACTGGGCGGGATTCCAGGGCAATAGGAAGGCTTTGATGAGAAAGAAGATGAGTTGGGTAACATCAGTATTTACTGAGATCTATTATCGTATCAGCTGACTTTTTGTTTCCCCCTAGGCTCCATGTTTCATAAGGGAACAGGGACCCTGAACCCATCAGAGTCCTGACAGAACACATGGAGGACAGGTCCAGTCCGTTCCATGTATGCATCACCTCACAGCTACACTAGCACTTCCTCTCTGCCATGCTATCTTACGGGCACCTTCCGAGCCACAGCTTCAAGAAACAGCACTCTGCCCACTCCATGTATCTTCACCCTGTACTCTCACCTTGGACTTCTGGGTAGAGAGCCATGAAGAGCAGAGCCCAGCGCAGCGTCGTGGATGTTGTCTCTGTGCCAGCAGTGAAGAGGTCCAGTGTGCTGCAGATGAGGTTTTCCTCATTGAAGCTTGTAGTCGTCTTGTCCGGGTACTAGAAAAGACAGTGTATACTTGTTTATTGAGAAGATTTGTGATTTTTCCCAAATGTGGGCTCTTCACTCTGGGAATAAATTTGGAACAAGTTATCAAAAGGATAGTCCCCTTGACACCCTCAGTAAGCAGCACCATCAGGAGCATTGTCTTGTCTCACGTGCTGGAAGCTGACAATGGGGTCTTAATCACCTTGGGAAATCAGTTTGTTAGGACCCATTTAAAACAATATTCCTTTTGATTTCATCAGGCAGCACTGTATTGCTCCAAGTGCTGGGGGTGGACTGAATGTTTCTGGCACTTGGATGGATTAAAATCAAGAGAACCCTTTTCTTATGAATACAACCTTTGGAAAAGCTTTTTTTTAAATTTTTTTCCCTTTAATTTAATTTAATTTTTTTTATTGATGCTTTGTGCATTTCATACATCATTTTCCAATTCAGATCAGGCATTTTTCCCTTTCCCTTCCCCCCCACCCCCACCCCATCCCAGATCATGTATTCTGCCATAACTGTCTTGCATCTTTCTCTGTTTTTTTTTTTTCCTTTTTTAGCTATAAGTGATAATCCATGAGTACAAGCATCCTTCGTGCAAAACCAATCTACAGGCTGTTGTGTCCAAAACCCCACAGCCCCACCATCCAGTGGGGGGTGACATGTTGTTTGTTCAATCGAGTTGATCAAATGAGTTTTGTACAATGAAAGGAGAATGGGACGAAAAGAAGCACATTTGCCTTCTACATAGCATCAGGTACATCACCAAGTTACACCATGATTTAACGGCCTCTCTTCCACTTTCTTTGGTTCTATTTTATAAAACGAGAATAGTAGAAACATCTTAACATGTCATTATCAATTGTGTGGCATGCAATAGGCACATGGCCATTAGTCAACAAAAAAGGAATCGGAAAGAACCAATAGATTCATTATGTCCTGTTCTCCAAACTCCCCATTTAATTTTCAAACTCAAAACTTCTCTGATTCCAGAAATCATTCCTTACAACACATCATCATCTCAGCCAGCTTACTTAGTAAGCTTCAATTTGTTAATATTCTCCTTAGTGCTGAGGATCTCAAACCTGCACAACACAAGTCAAATAATTTTTCTCCTCCACTGAAAACAAAACACTGCTTCAGGGGCTGGAGAGATGGCTCTGCAGTTAAGATCACTCACTGCTCTTCCAGAGGACTAGGGTTCTATTCCTAGCATCCACATGGTAGCTGACAACTGTCCCTAACAGCAGTTCCAGGAGATCTGTTGGCCTCCTCTACCTTCCGTGGGCTTTGCATGATACAGATGCACTTTTACACATGCAGGCATGACACTTATACACATGAAATAGAATTTAAAATATAAACCATTATTCCAGGGAGATGAAATAAGAGAGGTGATGGAGAGTTGTTTACAAGAGGAACCATAATCCAATGACTGATTCAGGGACGTGTGTGAGACAGAGGCATTTTGAGATCAGCTCCATGCATTTTATGTTATGGTTTGAATCTAAATGTCCCCTATAGCTCACGTTTTGAAAGCTTGGTTCCTAGATGGGGATTTGGGATGTTCTTGAAAAGTGGGAGGTGGAGTCTAGCTGGAGGAAGCAGGTCAGTGCGAGTGTGTATTAGTTACTTTTCTGTTGCTGTGAAACAAAGTACCCTGCCAAAGCGACTTAAGGAAGAAAGGGTTTTTTCTGGCTTATGTTGCAGAGGGATAGAGAACATCATGGCGGGTGAACCCATGAAAACAAGGAAGGAAAGCATGGTGGCAGGAGCCAGAAGCCAGATAGTCACGAGCTTTATCTACACAGGAAGACAGAACAGTGGCATCAGGCTATAAAATATCAAAGCTCAAACCCAGTGACATACTTCCTCCGGGCCAGACTCTACCTCATAATGATTCCATGACCTTCTCAAATAGTGACACCAACTGGGGACCAAGTGTTAAGTACACGAGCCTTCACAGATCTCATTCAAAGCACTACGGAACGGGAATTTTCTTTTGAGAAGGGGCTCACTGTATAGTCCTGGCTGCCATGGAACTTGCTGGTTATGTAAACCAGACTGTTTACTGTGATAAAAAGTAACCTGACCAAAAGCAGTTTAAGGAAGAAAGACTTTGCTTTCCAAGTCCATGATGGTAGGGAAGGCATGGCAGCAGGCCCTAGGGGCAGGAAGCTTGCTGATCGCAGCTTCAGCCTCACATAAAAACCAGAAGGGAAAACCGGAAGGTAGGCAAGGCTATGAACCCTGAAACCTACCCTCAGTGTCATACTTTCTCCAGTAAGGACACCCCCTAAAGGTTCCATAACTTCCCCAAATAACACCACCAAGTGGGATTACATATTTGAATTTATGAGCGTGTGAGGACATTTCTCATCCAAACAATAACATTCTGATTTATCCTTCTAAGAGGAGGCTCAAGAGCCAGAACCAGAGAGTTGAGATGGAAAGATGGCAAGCAAAGGTCAGAGAAGAAAGAGATGATAGTGTGGACTTTTGAAGTGGACTTAACATCAGACAGGCCTTGAACTGCAGAGATGGAGTCCAGTTTACTTAAAGGGAGAGGCTGAGGGCTTGAAAAAGTACAGGGCGAGCTTGCTGTGGGAACCTCCTGCTCTCTGGGAACTGGAATGTGCTGTGCTTGCTGGGAAGGCAAAGGAGCTGTACTACACAGGAGGGGGCGGTGCTAGCTCACTCTGCTGTAGACAGGGGTTGCTGCTCTGGAAGAATATGAAAGGGAAAGCATCAATAATATCTTGTAGGTCTACCCCGCCCTCAACCATTCACTCAGTATGCAAGCCTATGTAAACTTGCTAGTCTCCCTGAAACTAAGACTGGAGAGTCTGTTCCTTGATTTACCGTGGTTTTGGACACCATGTGTATTTGTGGGTACCTCCCATGTGGAATCCTTGGCATTGAGGATAGAGGAAGGAGCACTTGTGTCCTCTCAGAGCTGGAAGAGGCAATGTAAAGGAGTCTCCACAGACACCCAAAGGAGCTCACCTTGCCAGTAGGAATATGGGGGTCATCCAGAGTCTGGGAGAATAAATCTGTATTACACCCCTAAGATGGTGGTGCCCCGCAACAGCATCCGTTAGAAACTACTACACAGCACTTTTTCTATAAGAAGACATGGGTAGCAGTTTCTCACCTTTGTCATTTCCATGAGGAAAGCATCAATGAAGTCTCTCGGCTCATCTGGATTCCAATCTTTCCGGTGTTCGTCAATCACATGAGAAATAAACAATTTCAGTTTTTCCCAGTTCTTGAAAATTGTTTGATGTGGTCCAGGAATATATTTCATTACTGATGGAAATGTACTATTGAGCTAATTGGTGGGGAAAAGACAGGCGTTGAGACACCATGGAGATACTTTTTCACATTTCAAGACAGTCTTATCTTTCCTTTTTCATTTGTCGTCTCGACCCGTTTTCTCTCTTTTTCCTCAACATACTTCAACTTCTCACCAGTCCAGTTGGTTTCCCCTTGTTCATGCTACCACCTCTCCTGCCTGGTTGCTGACAGAATAGTCAATGATTTGCCTGTTTCCACTTTTCATGCCATTACAGCTAATTTTGCAAATAGTTTCAAGAGAGAACTACTCCTATATGATTACTCGCGGTGTAAACATAATGGGAGTAGTTCTTCACTCCTTGACTTTCAATCTTCGACTTTCCACTGTCCTCAAAGACAGATCTCATGATTTACAACTATAAGCTCTACAGGGATGATCCAGTCCAATCCTCAGTTGTTTGTTCTGTTTCTTTATACAGTCCAATCACAGTCACCTCTGTGATCATTTTCAGGTCATTTCCCTTTATAGTTGTAATTTATTGTAGAAAGTACACTTGAAACTGGCATAAATCCTGCCTCTCACTTCATGAAGGTACTGCTAAATGTCACATCCTTGAGTTGTTTAACTTTGTCTTCTAAAAATGACAGGAGTCTTTTCACCTTTTATTTAGCCTCTTGTCCTAATTTCTTTTCCCTCAGGGAAAATACCACTAGCATGGATTGTGCAGGTAAATGTCCCTGGCTCAAACCACATGGTTAACACTACAATCTTTGCTAAGTAAAATGGTTGTTGAAGTTTCAATAACATGTTGTAGCAAATAACATGACATAGTGTGATACTAACAAGACTTAAAATGAGACTGTCATGGTTGTGATTGTTACGTGTGCTGCATGTGAACTACAATATTTTGTTAACAGCTATACTAACAATAATATGATTTTGATGAAAGCATGGAAATGGAAAACTCATTGGGTTAAGTTAGAAAATCATAGCAGAGGGTATCACCAACAGATTCAACCTAAGAAAAGAATATCAATGATGGAAGACATTAGCTGAATACTGACTTCAAATATAAATACAGAAAAAAGTAATAAGCAAATGATAATGACCATAATATATAAGAACACTAGGATACAATCAATAATATAAACTTAAACATGCATAATATAGAAGAAGGAGCTGAGATAAACACTAAAGGGAAATAGAATTGATTTTTTGACCTTACAGCAGAACATTTCCTTAATCCAGAGAATGAAATAGACATTCAGATATAATAAGAGACATTTAGATACCCAAATAGACATGGCTAGGAAGTAGGCTCTCCACTATATTATAGTGAAAATGTCAAAAACACAAAGATGCAATATAAACAATTACAATAGAAAAAGAAACACATCTTACTAGTAAAGATACCTACAGACTGAGAGAAAAAGGAAGGAGAACAATATATCAAGCAAATGGAATATGAAAACAAGCTAGTATAGCTATTCTGATATCAGACAAAGTAAACTTCACACAAAACCTAGTCAGAAGAGGTAAGGAAGGGTACTACATATTAATAAAGGGAACAGTTTATCAAGAAGTTATAACAATTCCAGGAATGGATACAAACTTTGGGGCTCCCAATTTCATAAAACACATAAAACATCAGATAGTTCCTGATATAATAATAATGGGTGATTCCAGTGACCTGATATCATTCTAAGCTGGATGATTCCATGTGAAGTCAGCCAAGTAACCTCAGAGATAAAGTACTCTACAAATAAAATGGACTCATCAGATATCTATAAAATATTTACCCAACAGAAAGAGTATGTACATTCTTCTCATCAGTTTCTGGAACCTTATCTAAAAGAGACCACATATTAGGTCTTTAGTCCATTTGTTGATTGGCAGTTTTATTTCCTTGAAATTTAATTTCTGCGGTTCTTTGCAAATTCTGGATAATATCTAAGATATTAGCTGGGAAATAATTTCTCCTACTCTGTGTGCTATCTGTATGCTCTGCTGAGAGTTTCCTTTGCTGTGAAGAAACTTTTTAATTTCATGCAGTCCCATCAGTGGACAGTTGGGCTAGTTCCTGTGTTATTTTCTACATACTGGAGTATGAATATAGATATATATATATTATAATATTGCTATTTTTGAGACAGGGTCTCCCTTTAGTCCCACCTGGCCTGGAGCTCACTCTGTAGACCAGGCTGGCATTGAACTCAGAGATCCACCTGCCTCTGCCTCCCAAGAATTAAAGGCTTATTTTCACAATACTAACTTGCCAAACCATAAGCACCAAAGGCCTTTCCATCATCTAGAACCTTCTTTAATTGCTTTTTCAGTGTCTTCAGCTTTTCATTATGGGGGTCATTCTCTTCTTTAGTTAGGGTGTATTCCTAGGTACTTAATTTTTTGGTGGTGTTTTGAAAGGTATATTTTTCAGAATTCTTTTCTGAGATTACATTATTTATATATATGAAGGCCATTCAAAAATATATGGATTTTTGTATACTACAACTTTAATGTTTTTATTACATCTAGGGATTTTATAGTAGATCCTATAGGGTCTACTAAGTATAGAACTATGTCATCTGCTTTTTGATTTTGTGTAAGCTTACAGGTCATAGTTCATCATCAAGGGAAAGCAGGACAAGGGCTCAAGGCAGGAACGGGAAGGCAAGAAGTGAAGCAGAGACTATGCGGGAAGGGTGCTCACTGGCTTGTTTCCTCCAGCTAGCTCTTCTTCCACCTATCTTGTAGAGCCCAGGCCCACCTGTCCAGGGATGGCACCAGCCACAGTGGGTTGGGCTCTCCTACATCAGTTAGCAATTTCCTATAGGCTGATCTCCTAGCGGGACATCCCTCAATTGAGATTCTCTCTTCCAAGGTGTGTCTAGGCTTGTGTCAAGTTGACAAAACTATGACAGCTACATAGAAACCTACTACTTTATAAACCAAAATATATAATTAAAAAGTAAAACTAAAACAATGAATAAGGAATTTGGAACCAAGGGACACTTCAGTGGTAGATAAATGCTGCTTTAAGAAGTCATAGGGTTTTAAACAAATCCTGCAGAGCCAGTTGTAGGATAGTCCCCTAAGAGTTGTTAGCTAGAAGGATCTCTGAGGCTCCCAAAAGAGTACAAGCTAATGTCATCATCCGTAGTTATTCATTAGAACTTGTTCTAAGACCTTATTGCTCAAGATATCACTAACTTTGGTTACAGGACAGAGAGAAGTCCAGTTGTCATTTAGCTGGAAACTTCCTCCTGCAGGCTGAGATTCATAGCATCAGAACGTACTGTGTATGTTGTTGGGGTAGGAAACTCATCAATAGTCTCACTCTGCTATGGATCATGTGTCCTGTAATACCAACTCCTCAGGTAAGACATCACCACTGATGCAGTAGTGGTACAGCCATTTGGGGATAATCAACAGCGTTGTGATTGGATTGGAAAACTGCTCCATGGGAGAGATTACATGCAGCATGACAAACATGAGCAAAAGTCAATGCAAGGGAAGTCATGGGTCCAAGGAGGAAACATATGCTCATTGTTTACCTAAGTGGACATGTTGTCAAACTGCCTTTTAACTACCATGGGATAGAGAAACTTCTCTTGCATAGACTCATATTTGGTCAAAGTACTGAGAAAAGCTGACCCTTAAGCACTCAGCCCTAAATGGGATGTCTGTGTCACCCTTCCCACAACTCAAAGCCCAGGGAACCTTGCCGAAGAGGGGCAGATAGAATTTAAATGCCAGAGGACAGACAAGACTGTTAGAAAATGCTGCCACCAGATACAACAGGGTCATTGAATTGTAGGCATGAAATAGCTATGAATGCCTGCCTAAGACTAGGTCCTTCAACAGCTCATCATGGATAGAGGAGGTGCTGATGAAGACTGTCCCTTCCTGAGGAGCTGTTGAATTTTAATGGTTTTTGGTGAATGTAAGTGTGGTCTTTAACTGGAAGAGCCACTAGCAGATAAGTGGCCAACAGTTAACAGAGGACAATGATGGGTGAATATAGTCCTAACACATTGTATAGATGTATGAAACTGTCAAAAGGTAAAGAGTTGGTTTTTGAATGACATGCATAGTAATGAATAATTGTAACCCCAGGTTTGAGGAGAGAGAGACAGAAGTATCCCTTGTGGTTATTGGCAACCAGTGTAGCCCAGTTGGTATGTTCAAGGCCCATGAGAGGCTCTATTGCAAAGAAGCTAGATAGCTTTCCTGAGGATGAGACTTGAGGTTTTCCTCTGGCCTCCACATGCATGCACATATACACAAACATGAATACATGCTCATAGGCCCACATAAAAATAAAAATGAAACACATATGAATAAACCTAGACAAAATGGTGAAAGACTTCTACCATGAAATCTTTAAGACACCAAAGAAAGAAATTAAAGAAGATACTTGAAAATGTAAAGAATTCTTCTTCCCCTGGATACACACACAATATTATGAAGATGCTATATTATTGAAAGCACTCTGAAGAGTTGATTCAACCTCCATCAAGATTCCACAATCTTTGACAATATTCTCAGAAGATATTTTCAGGCTCATGTGGCAGCATAGAAGGTTTGAATAGCCAAAGCAGTCCTCAGCAGAAAGAGTAATGAGAAAGGTATCACAGTTCCCAAACTTAAATTGATTAGAGAGACTTAAAAATAAACACAGCATTATACTGGCTCAACATAGGACTTGTAGACCTATCGAATGGAATAAAGAATCCAGAAATAGACACACACAATTATACCCACCCAATTTTTTGACCAAGCTATCAAAAATGTACATTGATAAAGAGGTGGCCTCTTTACAAGTGGTGGTTGGAAATTAGGATTTCTACTTGTAAAAGAATGAAACTAGATACAGTTCTCTCACCTCTCACAAAGTCAATTTGAAATGGATCAAAGACTTTACTGTAAGCCAGGAAACATTGAAACTGGTAGTGGAAAGCATTGGCAAAATATTTCAATGAACAAGTCTTGGCAATGATTTTCTGACTAGAACTTTAATAAGAAAGGAAAATCCGGGCTGGAGAGATGGCCTAGTGGTTAAGAGCACCGACCGCTCTTACAGAGGACCTGGGTTCGATCCCCAGCACCCACATGGCGGCCGAGAACCATCTGAAACTCCAGTTCCAGGAGAAGTCCAGTTCCAGGTGAATCCGACACCCTCTTCTGACCTCCGTGGCATTGCATGACACGGGTGCACACACCTGCATGCAGACAGTACATTCATACACATACATAAATAAATAAAATTTAAAAAAATTAAAAAAGAAAGGAAAATCCCAAGAATTGATTAAGAGGATTATATGAAATTAAGAATCTTTTGCACAGCTAAGGGAAAAAGCACCAGTAAATAGAGAGCCCAGAAATATAGCAATAGATAAATCTACCATCTCAGACAGAAACTGTATCCTTTTAGATATTCTAATCCACACAGTTACCATTTAGACATCTGCAGTTTGATTCAGAATTCCAGATCAGTGGCAGCAGGGGAACATGGATACAAGTGAAGTATGATTGGTTTTGTGCTGATAGTAATAGGAGCTGATTGATAAGTGCATAGCAATTCATGATTATAAATTCTCTACACACACACACACACACACACACACACACACACACTATTAATAACATCCAATCCTGGAACCAACTCATAAGTCTAATCATGGTGAAGAGATTAACAAAAAGTGACACACTGCGACAATGCTATGCTAGCCTAGTTAACAAAGAGCATCATACAAATAATCTCCAATAAACCGAAGTAGAATTTACACTCAGAAGATGCTCCTAAGGGAGGAGGAGAGAGGCATATGAGAATAAAAGCAAAGTCATCAGCAATATTGTTAATCTTTACAAAAAACTGGTATTCTTACATATGTAGATGTCCTAGAAATGTTTGAACTTAATTTAAATAATAGGAGTGCTTTTGTATACAAAACATGATCAACAACACTGAACTCAACAGATAGATTAGGAAAAGTTTGTTTTAAAATCAACTTTAAGACATTGTATTTTATCTCTGAAAAATCCCCCAAATAAAGGAAGAATCTATCTATACTTGATTTGGCCTCAATCCAATGTCCTCCCCAAACATGGTAGAGCATAGTGCTTGTGCTTACCTGACCTAGCACAGATTGTTCCAGACCTATGGCCTCATCCAGTAACTTTAACAGCTCTTGAAATTGACTGTCCTGATAATCAAAGCGCTCCCCAAAAGTGACAGAGCAAATGATATTAGAGACTGCATTGTTGATCTTGAAGTGTGGATTAAAAGGCTGTCCTAAAAAAGTGAAGAAAAGGAGAGATGAGTCTTTCAAAGGTATAAGTTCATTTCTATTTCCTATAGCATTAATTCTAGATGACAAAATCTACACCAACCAAACATATGTCACTAAGCTCCCCAAACTTCCTACATACACGATGGAGAAAACAGAGAACTATAGAAGAGGCTCTGGCCACAGCACCCTACATGGGGGCAGACAGGCACCACGGACTCTGTCCATGCCTAGGAAGTCAGATTGATGATCAGGCTTTAAATTCGGCATTGTGCTAAATGATCTTCCTGCGTGCTCAGCTGGAGCACCCCTAGGCAGGGACATGGTTAGATGTTCACTCTTCAGTGCCTAGCATAGTGCAGGGTGCAAGAGAGCATTCAAGCACTTAATGAGTATCTGTTCAATAAAAGAATGGGCTGTAACATCCTGCACCTACTCTGGGAAATGCCTACCATCCTCTTCTCTTATGGCCTCCACGAGGTAGCGGGCTTCCTCCTGGATGCGCTGCTCTAAGCTCTTCTTTCCTAATCCAAAGTTCCTCAGTGTCATCAAGGTGAACCTTCTTTGTTCCTTCCATGTCTGACCATTGGAGAAGATGATTCCTGGAAAAAAGAGTTAGCATTGGTGCCATGGTTCTGGAATTAAATTACCTGGCAAATTGTCTGGACAGGTGTGCTTATGGAAAGGAGATGGCCAATAAGGGACCTGACCACTACCCAGAGAAATAGTCCCAAAGGAAGGGCATAATGGCGAACATCTCCCAGTGGCTTTTAGCATCATACGGTTTACTACATATTTTTATGTATTATGTAATTTAGTAACTTCAGAAACTCTACAGGCTTAATATTAACCAAACCAAAATCCGTTACAAGGGATGAGAGAACTAAGACAAGGGGATAAAATAAGTTATTTAAGGAAAAATGTTTAGTAGATAGCTAACCAGGTGTTTAAATTCAAGTTTCCTTCATTTCAATTCCACACTTTGATGAGTAGTCATGTAAGTTCAGTTACCTACGTGAAGATAAATAACCAGCTGTGCACTCATGAATAAGGCAAGGCACATAATTTTAAGGAGATAAAACCAAAACTAATAGGAGAGGTTCTATACAGGATCGGCTTTAGAGGATGCAGAAATGACGAAAGATGATGAGATGGATGAATAGTCCACACAGGCACAGGTTCAAAGAGGGGGCCACCAGGTATCCTCAGCAGAGCGTCATTATTTCATGGCACATGCGAGCTGCGGTCCTTTCCAGGTCTTAACTTT
Source organism: Rhizomys pruinosus (assembly GCA_009823505.1). Taxonomy (NCBI): domain Eukaryota; kingdom Metazoa; phylum Chordata; class Mammalia; order Rodentia; family Spalacidae; genus Rhizomys; species Rhizomys pruinosus. Next base: position 909,499 of record VZQC01010064.1, on the reverse strand, counting down.
TACAGCAATCATTGGCTCCTTTAAACTCAGCTTTGGGCCTCTACCATCCCCATGAACTGTAGGGAGACACCGGAGCTTCCCTTCCTGTGGTCTTTCAGCAACTCAGCCATTTCTTTCCTGAAACTCCCCTTCCAGTGCTCATCACGCCTCTTGGTTTCAGGTTTCCTTCCTCGTTCTTTGCTATAATTGTCCTGTAACATATGCTGTTTTATTTTATTTTATTTTTTTCTATCAAGTCTTGACACGCTGGGCTTCTTTAAGCTAGGTCTAATATCTCTCTTCTCACTGCATATGCCTTTTCAGGAACTCTTATAAACTCCTATAATTAAAAAAAAAAACAAAACAAAAAAAACGACTCTACTGATAGCAGCTAGTTTTGCTCCAGAAGGTTCGCACTCCTGAGTCCTGCGTGAGTGGTAACTTGGCTTTCCATTTGCAGGTATTTCAGACTCAGCACATCCATATCAGAATTCATTATTTCCTTCCTGGAATTCCCAACAAGAGCCAGCGTCACGAAGCCCCCTTTTCTGCTCTCGTTCTTCCCCTTGGCACGGTTCACGTCCATGAGCGTTCCCTCCTGTGGGATACCCCTCAGCACCGCTTTCTCTTGGTATCTAAGTTTCCATGTCATGTCCACGTCCCTCTGGTACCACTGTCCTGGCCTAATCTACTCTCGTTTCCTGGCAATCTGAGTGTTCAAGCTCTCCCCCCACCCCCCACCTTTCCTAACGTAAAGTGATGTTTCCTGTTTTCTTCTATTCACTCCATGGCATGCGAGATGAACCTTGAGATATGCAGCTATCTTCTTCTATACTCAACGCCACTCAAAGGCTTCTCTTGGTGTTGGGATGAAAACCACCATCCTTGGCAAGAACATTCTGGGCTCTTTCTGGCCAAGCTCCGCAGTTTCTTGACCACTTAGCTATCTCCTTAAGTACTCTGCTTACAGAACAATACATCTTTCCCTTCCTCAAGTCCCTTGTCTTGGTTCCTTCAAGGATATGCTATCTCATTTAACTCTTTATATCTTCATGTTATTAAATTAATATCATTTTATACATACTTCCTGAATACCAGACAGCATTAGATAAATGGGTTCTTCTTTTAACACCTACAGGGTTTTAACCAGTATTGATAATTTTGTCTTTCTTTTTTTTATTATTTTTTAAAATTTATTTCTGTATGTGTATGAATGTACTGTCTGCATGCAAGTCTGTGCACCCGTGTCATGCAATGCCGCGGAGGTCAGAAGAGGGTCTCGGATTCCCCTGGTACTGGAGTTCTCCTGGAATTGGAGTTTCAGACGGTTCTCGGCCGCCATGTGGGTGCTGGGGGAGCCATCGGCACTCTTAACCGCTAGGCCATCTCTCCAGCCCCGATAATTTTGTCTTTCTCATTGAATAGAGTATGTGTTATATAAGGATAGGCCTTTGTAAAAATCTTGTTTTACATCTTGTTATGCTTAGCACTGTGCTTCCTGTAGAAGATAATACCGTGGATATATATAGTTAATGAATTATATCAAGGAGGAATTAGGAAACATCTAAAATTGATGTTATGTTAGAATAATACATGTGAAGTTCTGATTTCCACTTTGGAACTGTTCACAAGTATTCACGCCAACTTGGTCTAAATTTGGCCGCAAGGATAGAGATCCCCAAGTGGTGTATTTCCCTGATAGACTATGAGACACTGCAATGAGAAAAGGTGGCAGGAAGAAGCCAAGTCATCTGTTTTCCCAGGGCAGGGGGTTCGAATGGGAAGATGGAAATGCAGGCACAGTGTCTCTGGCTGTGACCGCGTGACTCAGTTACTTCCCCACCAAAGTGTCTAGAGTTAGTTTTTCATTGCATGTGTTTTTCCCAAGCTGTATTAAGATGACACTGTAAACTCTCAGATGAGTGCTTCCATTCAGGAAATGCAGCATCCAGCTTCCTTTCTAGACGGCATTTGGTGATGCTGACAGTTCATGGGAGTGTTGGGTAGTTATAGGCAGAGCCATGTCTTACATATGATAAAAATGATCATTCATGCCTTTTGGTTCTCAAGAAACTTACCATTTTTACTAAAAGCTTGCTCTCGTCTAAAGGTGTCTGGGCGGTTCAGGAAGTTTTGGTCCAAGTTGGTGAACACTTCTTTGATTAAGGGCAGTCCAGTTATAACCACTGAGGGTCTAGTACCCAAATCTATGCTCAAAACATTCCCATATTTCTTCACAAGCTGAAAAAGATTTAAACAGTCACAGTTGAGTTTGCCTCTGTGTTGTGTGTGTGCTCAGAGATGGCAGTCATGTATGTAGCTGATGGGAACCATGTTGAGAGTTCTGCAGGATTGTGTGTGAGTGGAGGAAACCATCTTATTCTCTGGAAATATTTTTGAAATTTTTCTCATTCTATGCACTTAATTCAATTTCAATTCACATTATGAACATAAATGACCTTATGGAAATGTACTAATGAATCTAGTAAATATGAATAGGATATCGATCTACCATGTGTCTCTAGAGGAAGACATGAGAATGTGTCAATAAACACAAACAAGGTCTCTAACCTGAAGCATCCTGAACTCTGGTGAAGGGAAAGAATATGCTTCATCCAACCTGCTGAAAGCAGAGGGGGGTCTGTGCATGTTCGGAGTGGCTTGCATGCACTTTTTAGTAAATCAAAATGTCTGTTTATCCAGAGAATATGATACCTTCTCTATTGAACATCTGTTACTCATGGGAAGTATCCATGTAAATAATGGGACTTACACTAAGAGGAGTCTGCACTTCCAGGTATCACATCTTGGTGTGATGGGAATGTTTCTGAATTTTTCTTCTCCTTTTCACTAACCTCTAACTTACTTTAGGATTGGAAACTTCCTCATTAAGCTTTCATTCATCTATTCAGACACTATGAGTCAATATGTTTCTAGATTAGGACATGAGGACATAAGTATCATAGCAGGATCTCTCTTCTGAAGCATCCTGGAAGCCGGTGAGGGCAGACAAGCACTCACCAGCTTTTAGTTACTCAATTTCCTTGTACTTTTGGTGTCTTCGAATGGCCAAAGTCCAGTGTGGACTATGAAAGTACTAATGCAAGCATGCAATTCTTAGTACATCTGTCTGTTTATGCAGGGGACAATGCAATCTCCCAAAACCCTGTTAGATATAGAAGGTTCATTAAGTGTGGAGGCCAGATGGGGTGACGATATCTCTTTAGCTCTGGAGTTATGTATGCATGTAGGTTCTATGGTTCAGTTACTGTGGACTCTTGGGCAGTTGCTGTACCTTTTGAGTCCTAGAACCTCAGCTGTGAAAGGGAAAAAATCCTCTCTCAAAGGTTCTGTTCGGATAAATGAAGGCAGGGATGGGAAATGCATTTTGTTTTCTGCCTCCGAACGCCTACCCACTCAGCCACTCCCTGCATCTCTTCGAATGGAATGTATACAAAGAGTGGGGAATATAAACTCATTGTGAGAACTAGGAGAGAAGAGACTAGCCACAGATAGTCACAATGACTACATCTCATTCACTTCCTAACAGCTCCACCCTAGGACTTGATCTTCATGAAGAAGCAAATAAATTGCAGGTGAAGCAAGTCAGTTCTTGCTTGAGAATTTTCCAGATACATCATGTTAAGTAAGATTTGAAGACAAAGCTATGACATTGAGCCAGAGGACCTTGGTTTAGTGAAGAAAAGGTGAGGGGAAGAGAGCTTGGAGGAAAGACAAGAGGGAGGGAGTGAATAGGAGTGAATAGGAGTGTGGGTGAAGATGCGGGATGTGAGGCCAGAGAGATGGCTCAGCAGCAGGTGGGAGTACTGGCTGCTCTTGCAGAGGACCCAGGTTTGGTTGCCAGCACTCACATGGCAGCTATCAACCATCCATAACTCCAGTTCCAGGGGAATCCACACCCCCTTCTGACCTCCACGGGCATTTCATAACGTGGGTGCACTTACATAAATGCAGGGACCATGCTAATAGACATAAAATAAAAATAATAAAGAGAAAATAAAAAGATGCAGCATGTGCAAATTTGTGCAAATATAGGCAGAATGGCCATGTGTTGTCAGCGTCAATTCCTTCCACCTGTGTATTCCAGAGCCATCCCTGTGTAGACCCTACCTCTGACTTTTGCTGATTGGATAGTCTCTAGATGCAGGAGTGGTGTCAGACAGAAGGGCTCACTGCCTCCAGGAATCTGTGGTCTCTACCCCACCCCCATCATGCACCCCCCACATCAATCACAGAGCCCTGTACCTGTGTGAACCCTGTCAAGGCAAATGTCATGATTTTGACTCATCCCAGAATTAAAGAAATAGCCTAGACCCAGGCTTTCTTCTTTGTTCACTCAGAGTCCTCTTCTAACTTCTTTCATCTCTAGAAAAATCTGCCCTGTCTTGCTTGCAAACACAGACACAGTAAGTGTATTTTTCTTCTAAGAGTTGGTAATAATGAATACCTAGATGAATTTTTAGGCATTGTAAGAAAGATTTGTTGACCCCCCCCAAAAAAAAAAAGCTGGGCATGGTGGTGCATGCCTTTAATCCTAGCACTTGGGAGGCAGAGGCAGGTGGGTCTTTTTGAGTTCAAGGCCAGCCTGGTCTACATAGTGAGTTCCAGGACAGCCGAAGCTACCAGGGAGACCTGTTCTCAAAAAGACCAAAAAAAAAAAAAAAAAAAAAAAAAAAAAAAAAGATTTGTTAATTTTAATATCAAAAGAGTTCTGGAAACAACTGAAAATACAATTTAAGTTACATGGTTCCTAACTGCTACCTACATTCTGTGCTTACACTTGAGAGGATTTCAGCACTCTAAAACTGTGTCCTGAGGCAAATATCCTCTTTCCATCTTTACTGTCTCTTCTTATGTGTATTTTCCCAGTTCAACAGAACTGGATCAATAAATTTTATCTTACGGCCAGCAAAGTGAAAATAAGTAGGTCCTGAAGCTCTAGCTCTGTAACTCTCAAACGTACCAGGTCTGTCTGCAATTACTCTAATGATCGAAATTAATAAATGAGCCAGAGAACTTATAAGAGTGTATCATAAGGAGGGAAATACTTTTCACTGCATATTACTAAGTCATTACAAAAACCAAGAGGTTAAAAATAATATAGTCCAAAAGTCTAAAATAGCCTGAAAATTGGAAATAATTAAAGAGACATAACAATGGATTGAAGTAGAAAGTACAAGATACAACAAAAGCAATATGTATAACAGTAAGAATAAACCTACAGGGCTGGAGAGCTGGCTCAGAGGTTAAGAGCACTGACGACCAAGAACTGCCCTTAACTCCAGTTCCACAGGGGATCTGACGCCTTCCTCTGACCTGCGTGGCATTGCACTACATGATGCACTCACATACGTGCAGGTAATACACTCATATACATAAAATAAAATAATAAATAAAATAAAAAGAATAAATCTACAAATATAGTATTAAATGTTTAAAAGTAAGCAAGATGCAATAGAGTGAATGTTTAGAGTAAGAAAATTAGAAGAAGACTTGGATCAGTGAAACAAAGCATTGAGCTATGAGAGCCAAGCAATGTAATCTTGAGACACTGCCTTCTGAATTTAAGTTCTGAAACCTAAGAAGGAACCGTAACAGCCAGAGAAAAAGAAAAACAATACCAGTTCATCCTCATAGGCAAGACACGATGTTAACCTGAATTCTTTCAGGACTATGGAATGTTTTCTCTCTCTCTCTCTCTCTCTCTCTCTCTCTCTCTCTCTCTCTTTTTCTCCCTCTCTGTCCATATCTCTCAATGTTCTTAATGGCACAAGCCATGCATACTGTTTCTCTGTTACTTTAAATTTTCCTAGGTTTCTTTTGATGTTTGTATGTGCTTGTGTGTTAATGTGTGAAGATAATCTGTGTTTATACATGTTGAGGCCAGAGTTCGACATGCAGTGTCTTCTTAGGGGCCATCCACTTTTTCATTTTTAGTCACAGTCTCTCACTGGCCTGGAACTAGCTATGCATGCTAGCAGGCAAGGCAGTGAGCCCCAGAGATTTGCCTCCTTTTCTCTCCTAGTACTAAGATCCAAAGTTCATGCAACTATGTCAAGCTTTTTGATGTGACTTCTGGCCACTGAATCCAGCTCCCATGTTTGTTTACCAAGCACTTGTAGCCAACTGAACTATCTCCCAGCACTTTCATTTCATGTTTATGTGGTTTTTTTTGAATCATCCATTTACCTCTTTTAAACACTTTTATGGGATACTCATTTTTTATCTTGATCCATAAAACCTATCTGCTGATACATAGAAAGTTAATAAATGGTTATATGTATTTTTTATTTTTATTATGTGAAAATCTGGGAACATGTATAATAGTCTTATGAAGTTATTACGGAGTGTGTAATGGTGCATGGGGTGAGCTGGTAGGAACAAGGAGGCATGATTCTTTGTTTTTCTTGCTAAACTGTATTTTTACATGTTTCTCTCAGCATGTATGTATTAGTTAATTTTCTGTTGCTGTGACAAAACAACATGACCAGGATAACTTAGAGAAGGAGGAATTTATTAATTTGTGGTTTCAGAGAGATAAAAGTTCACCCTGCTGTGAGATAGAAAGTCTGGAAGTGAAAAAGACCATGAGTGCTCAAAGCCCACCCCAGTGGCAGACTTCCCCCTTCAAGCACACACCTCCTGGTAGGTTCCATGAGGTTGCCCCGCCCAAAGTACCACCAACTGACCAACTGCTCAAATACTTGGAGCCTCTGGGGGACATTCTCATTAAGATTACTGAAACGTACATAATTGCTTTTATGCTGAAAAAGCATTTCTGATCAATAAAGAAATATAAAAAAAAAACCAGGGAAACAGAACATTTTATAACAGAGGTTGTTATCATTTTATAGATCACAGAATCCCTCAAAATCCAGAGTAGGGTAGAGATTTGCTCTTCACTAATGCTTAGCACATATATCCATTTATGGATAACTGTGTACATTCCCTTGAGCATGTTCACTCCTGCTCAGAGCAAGGGTTTTTATAGGTCACCTTTTGAGAGAAGCCAACTATATAGAAAGGTGTGTGATTCACAGCTTAAGATAACATATGCTACCATCCCATTAGAAAATAACATCCAGCTTTTGTAGGAAAAGATAAATTTCCATTGCAGATCAAGTAGGACATATCTTAAGGGAACCAGTGTGCAAGTCACATTTTAAATGGTGAGAAGCCCAGCAAGAATATACATAGTATGAAGGTCAAGGCACTGAGGCCATGGGAATGATCCAGTGCAGATATAAAGGTTGAAAAACAAATGTGTGTAAGAACACAGAGTTACCCTTTTATCCTGGGGCAAAGGCTGCATTACAGAGCACCACCCAGCCAAAGTCAATGCCAGGTGCTAGGGCATTCAATTAAGAGCTTAATTTCAAGAGGTACACAATCCAATGCAGCATGTAGGTCAAGACTCAATTCTTATTATGGCCACTGTGTCTATCAATTATTTGATGAGGGAAGTTAGAAAACACAGGAGAGGAGCAGGAACAGTGTCAGGCTCTGGGACAAGTGAGAAGGAAAGGAAGGCAGAGGAGTCTGTGGTAGTGGTTAGTGAAGAAAAAGAGCTGCCATAAAACTAACTTCTGAAGCAAACTTTCTTAGGTGAGAGAGCATCGTGACCCGGGAGGACATGATCAGGCATGGAGGTGGGATTTAAAAAGGAACAGTACAATAAACACATCAGAGACAACATGATGGGGAGTTTAGAGGCAAAAATAGGCTGCCTTTTAACACTCTGAGAGGAACTTCATTAAGGGCAGCAGCTTAAAGTAAAAGAGACACAGATATCATGGACTACATGTCCAGAGAAGATTCTTCGGAGAAATCCCCCTAATGGAAGAAAATATGACTTTCTTATTCTTACTCTTTTAGAGACAGTGGTAAGAAGTTTCATACCACCCTGGGATGGCCTTTGTGGCAAGGAGCAGAGAGGAACTAAGATCATAAATTAGGGGCTGTAAAGTCATGGCCCAGCTTGTCATGTTGTTTCTCTGTCCCACAGAGAGGGCTAAGGAAGAAAGTAACTGGATTTCTAAAGCCACTCTGATTTGTCCTCCTAGAGTGACGAGCTTCTTAAAGGTCCATGGTCTGATAGTCTTAGCACTAGGTGAGGCAGCTGAACTCCCTTAGTTTATGACTCAGAGCTTGAAGGGGTTTGAGTAGGAGAAATGATGTAATGGAGGCTCAGAAGTTGAAAGATTCTTATTTGCATTTCATCCTTAGCTCCCTGTTCAGTTCCTTGGCCTACTTTTTTACTGTTTTTTTTTTATATTTAGGTTTTTTAAATATTTTTTTAATTTTTAATTTATTTTTGTATGTGTATGAATGTACTGTCTGCATGTAGGTTTGTGCACCCATGTCCTGCAATGCTGCGGAGATCAGAAGAGGGTATGGGATTCCCCTGGAACTGGAGTTAAAGATGGTTCTTAGCCGCCCTGTAGGTGCTGGGGATCGAACCCGGGTCCTCTGCAAGAGCAGTCGGTGCTCTTAACTGCTAAGCCATCTCTCCAGCCCCTATATTTAGGTTTTTTTTTTAAATTTTATTTATTTCTGTATGTGTATGAATGTACTGTCTGCATGCAAGTTTGTGCACCTGTGTCGTGCAATGCCTCGGCGGTCAGAAGAGGGTGTCGGACACCCCTGGAACTGGAGTTCTCCTGGAATTGGAGTTTCAGACGGTTCTCGGCCGCCATGTGGGTGCTGGGGATCGAACCCGGGTCCTCTGCAAGAGCGGTCGGCACTCTTAACCGCTAGGCCATCTCTCCAGCCCCCTATATATTTAGGTTTTTTAAGTTCTTTGTATATTCTAGATAGTAACCTCCTGTCAGAGGTTGAGCTGATAAAAGGTTTTCCCATTCTGTAAGTTGCATCTTCACTCAAATGATGGTGTCTTTAAATGTACAGAAACTTTTTAGTTTCATGTGGTCCCATTCATCAGTTTGTGGACTTAGTGCATGTGCCATAGAAGTCCAGTTGAGAAAGTCCTTTCTGTGCCTAAATGTTCCAATGTGTTTCCTCCTTTCTCTTCTATATGATTCAACAAATTGAGTCTTATGTTGAGGTCCTTGATCCATTTGGAGTTGAGTTTTGTGCATAATGAGATATAGGGAATCTATTTTCGTTCTTCTACATGCCAATATCCAGGCTGACCAGAACCACTTGTTAAAAATGCTGTCTTTTCTCCAGGATGTATTTTTGGCCCTTTTGTCCAAAATCAAGTAGTTGTAAATGTGTGGATTTAAATCTGCGTTCTCAATTCTATTTCACTCATCAATGTATCTATTTTTTTAATTTATTTTTTTTATGTGTATGAGTGTACTGTCTGTATGTAGGTTTGGGCACCTGTGTCGTGCAATGCCTCGGAGGTCAGAAGAGGGCATTGGATTCCCCTGGAACTGGAGCTAAAGATGGTTCTCAGCCGCCATGTGGGTGCTGGGGATCGAACCCCAGTCCTCTGCAAGAGCAGTCGGTGCTCTTAACCGCTAGGCCATCTATCCAGCCCTGGAACACACACTTTTAACTGGATAGGCTCTTTTAGTAAACTGGGGGCACCCACTTTAGACACATTTCTTAAAGCGGCAATGCACATTTCTCAAGATAAAGCATGATGCTCTCAAATCCACCTTGACATGTCTAAAATAATGTCAAAGTGGGTAATTGGTCAGTAAAGATAACATCACATAGACTGATATCACTATAGATATAGTTTGAAGTATATGTCTCTATTTTCCTCAGTTCTAAGATTTATGAGAAAGAATAAATCTTTTTTTAGCACATTAAAACATACATCAACTTGCTATGTAACTTAGGGATGTAAAGTTATATTTCTATTTTTACCTGCATGCAAGTTTACAGTTAAAGTGTGAATCTGAATCACTAAATGTGTTTTGAAATTAGCCTATAGTTTATTTTCAGACTTTGTAAATTTGGTATATGTACAGAGTGTAAAAGAAAAAAAGCTAAGAGTAGAATCACGAACATCAGAGGCTGGGATAGAAGGGATGTGTGGATGAAACTGATCAACGAATACCAAATTGTAGTTACATAGACCATGATGCTTTGGTATATGATTTTATAGTAGGACGAATATAGATGTAATGTTGCATGCATTTCAAAAGCCTCAAAGAAAGAACCTTGGAAGTTTTAATCACAAAGAAATTATACATGTTTAATGACATAGACATGTTCAGCAGATTTAAGCTTTATGTATACATGCATGAATCATGTGACCTTGTAATATGCACTTTATATTTGTATATGTCAGCCGAAATAATTTTTTTTCTTTTGTCTTTTCGAGACATGGTCTTCCTGTTAGCCCCAGCTGTCCTGGAACTCACTCTGTAGACCAGGGTGGCCTTGAACTCACTAAGATCCACCTGCCTCTGCCTCCCGAGTGCTGGGATTAAAGGCGTGCGCCACCACGCCAGCATCAGCCGAAATAAATTTAATAAAAAAAAAAATAAAAGAATTAAAATCAAGCGTATTCTCTAACCATGATGGAACAACAGTGGAAACATTTCACAGAAGGATAAGAAAATCAACTCTTTGGGGCACAAGATTAGAAACTCCCTCTACTGGCCGGGTTAGCAGACTGGCAGCATCAGCCACTTTAGGGGTTCCTTGTCCCTCTCCCCCCTGGTCCCTCGGACATTTGTCTCAGGTCCTGCGGATCAGGATCAGAGTCAGGACACAGGACACTGTCCCCTTCCTACCTGCTGAACCGCCAAGTGCGGCTCCTTTAAGTCCAACTGGAACAAGTTTCCCAGGAAGGGCAGGCGCCTGGGCCCTGGCGGGTAGTTCTTTGGGCGCCGGCTTTTGAGGAAATCAGCCAGGAGCAGGAAGGTGACAGCAGCCAGCAAGAGAGTCCCAGGGCGGAGCGAAGCCCAGAACGCGGACACCAGGGAGCCCGCGGCCCACAGCATGGCTGGAACTCCTACCCGGTCTTCTGGGGAAAGGGTCTGAGCAGGGGATGGTCACCCTTGTCACTGAGCTCCCAGCAGCGCCTGCCCCGCCTTTAAGTCCCTTCCTGTCCCTGCCAGACCACGCCCTTCTCCATCTTTGCAGTGTTTTCTGCCCTGTTGAATCTCTTCTTTCCTTCCTGGCCCGCCTCTTAGGCTTTGCCTGGGCAATTTAGCTGCCCCACAGCCCAGAGCTCCTGGTGGTGTATGAACTATCCGAGCCCCAGTTTTACCCAGTCTCTTCTCGCACTCGCTTCCCTGGCCCTGCCCAGGGCTCTTTATATGTCCGCTTTCCAAGAACCCAGGTAAAAGCCTCAGGCTCACTGTGCTTGCGGAGGTGCTGGGCTCTGGATTCCGGGGGCAACCCACTTCCAGCAGGGCAGGAGGACAGGTGAGAAAGTCCTTCCTTCTGGGACACAGTGAGTGTGACTCAGGTTTGTGAGAGCATCAAGGCTGCTGGAGTTCCCGTTTTGTGAACTAGCCTTTCACCAGTGATTGCAGCCTTTCTGCGAAACAGAAAGAGACTCGGACTGTGTGCCTGACAGGCCTCTCAGCTTGTTCTGCATCCTCCCTCCCTCCCTCCTTCCTTCCCTCCCTTCCTCCTTTCTTCCCTCCCTCCCTCTCTTCCTTCCCTCCTTCCTTCCTTGCTTCTTTTCCTCTCTTTCTTGTGGGGCTGGCCCTTGAACCCAGGGCATGGAGGATTCTAGGCACAGTCACTCACCCAGGAACAGTCACTCACCTACTTTTCTTAAATCTTCCTTTCTTTCCTCCCTTCCTCCCTTCCTCCCTCTTTCCTTCAGCTCTGTGTGTGTGTGTGTGTGTGTGTGTGTGTGTGGAGAGAGAGAGAGAGAGAGAGAGAGAGAGAGAGAGAGAGAGAGAGAGAAAATGCCAGCACAGCACGGTGTTCCCCGGGGAGGTGGAGGATGACTGATGGGCTTATTCTCTCCTTCCATCACGTGGGTTCCAGGAATCAAACTCAGGTTATCAGTGCCTTAACTGGCAGGGCCATCTCAGCACCTACAAATTCTCTTAAAATGATAAACTCACAGAGCCTAGAAGCTCAATAAATCTGAATCAAAATAAAGAGCAAGAAAATATACCCAAGCATATGTTCTCAAATTGCAAAGAGTAATGAAAAAGAATCTTAGAAACAGGATAAAAGAATGTTAATATATGGAAATAAGATATGAATTCCGATCAACCTTTCATCAAACACAGATGAATTAAAAGAAACCACAAAACGAGAAAATGACATGTTCAAAATGCCAAATAAGGAGAAAAATCTGTTAATGTTAGTTTCTATATTTGAAAATACTTTTTCTTCAAAAATAAGGCAAAATAAACACATCCTGTTACCAAAAAGAAGATGTAGGTATATAGCTCTTAGATAGAAGCTTGTATCTCTAAATCACTGAAATAAACAAACTAATGATATTCTGTGTCTTAGAAAAACCAACACTGTGCCAAAGCAAAAAACCAATGGAAAAACCACAAAACCAGGTATGAAATTAATGATCTTGTAGAGTTTAAAAGAACAATACAGTGAGTGAACAAAGAGAGGTTAACAGATTAACACGTCCATAAATACGGAAGCTAAACAATACACAATAATTAGAGATGACAACAGATATTTTCATATTTACAGATGGTATTCAAATCCAGAGAATCACTGTTGTTTATTTTGAGAATTTCAAAATTTCAAAGATCAGAAGAAAATTTTGAACTACCAAATGTGAAGCAAATTTGAACAGTGAAGTACCAAAATTGAACCAAAGAACATGAAAAAATATGAACAGAACAATAGCAGATAATAAGATTTAGAATAATAAAACATTTCCCAACAAAGAAAGACTCAATACTGGATGGCATCATATCATTAAAGAACTAATACAAGTGCTACTTAGGCTACTCCAAGAAATAGAAAGGGAATGCAATGTATCTAGACTCAATGTCACTAAACACATTTTATTCTGTAAAAACCAGGTAAGAACACACTTTTAAAAAGAAAAATACAGAGCAAGATACTTGAACAGACAAAAGACTTTTTGAGACAGGGTTGTGGGACAGAGGTCCTTGGTTCAGGCATTGTGTACATGTGGGCTGGCAGGTTTGGTACCACGAACTTACCTTTTTCACCACAAGTCCCTTTCTGGGCCCATCCCACTGCTATAATGGCTACTGGGAAGTGACGTCATCTAAATTGAGGGCTGCCTGTCCTAACCCTAGATAGCTGTTTCCTTTTGTGAATAAAGTGAATTCCCACAAGCTTTACTACCAGCCAGAGATCTCCGAATTAATATATGACCGATCATGGAGCTATTAATCTTTCAGCTAGCTTTGTGCCTGGTGCAGACGAGGGGCTGGTTCCTACGATTGGTAGGGTGGTGGCAAAGGCAAACTGGCTCCAGCCATGGGTTCATGCACTCGTGGGGGCCATGGAAACCAGCAGGTTCATGGCTGGGTGATAATTCCCCAGTCACGGGTTTGCCCACAAAGATATCAGCTTTCGGGGTGTGTGTGGGGAGGCCAGCAGCCCAGACACAAATCCAGTCATGGGGTCATCAACCTTGCGACCGCCAGAAAGCCAACAGCTTCCTGGGCATCCTAGCACTTATAACAGCAGAGACCACAACTGGTTGTTCAGCTACAACAGTTTCTTAGCTGCCTGTTGGCTGTGGGACCACCCATTCCTGGAAAAGCCGCCTCCCTGCAGTGGTCCTCAACAGCAGAAACTACACAGGGTCTCCCTGTTGCCTCAGCTGACCTGGAACTTGCTATGTAGACAAGGCTGGCCTTGAACTCACAGAGATAAACCTGCCACTGCCTCCTGAGTGCTACCAAGCCTGGCCAACATGAAAATTCTTAACAAATGCTTGCAAATCAATTTTGACAACAGAGCAAGAGATCGTGTATTCCAGGCGTCATTGTGTATCCCTTTAACCCCAGCATTCAGGAGGCAGAACTAGGGACATGTCTGTGAGATCAAGGCCAACCTGGTCTACAGAGTGAGTTCTAGGCCAGCTGGGGTTATCAAGAGACTTTCCCCTCAAATAATAAAAATAATTCACCAGGATCAAGTTGGTTTCATTCAAGGAATATAATGACGATTCAATATTTGCAATGCAGCCCATAAATAGGATCAAAGATCAGTAAATTAGGGGCTGGAGAGATAGCCTAGCGGTTAAGAGCACCGACTGCTCTTGCAGAGGACTGGGTTCGATCTCCAGCACCCACATGGTGGCTGAGAACCGTCTTTAACTCCAGTCCCAGGGGAATCCGACGCCCTCTTCTGACCTCCGCAGCATTGCACGACATGGGTGCACAAACCTACATGCATACGGTACATTCATACACATTCAAAAATAAACAAACAAATAAAAAAAGATCAGTAAATTAATGGGTATATGCAACAAACCCAAAGCAGATATTATCTTTGCTGGAATGATGGAAAATGGAAAAGCAATCTAAAATCAGTTACATTGCAAGGAAGTCCACTTTTACCACATTTATTCAATACTCTTCTTTTATATCTAGCCAGAGCAGTATGGTAAGAGAAATCAATGAAAGAGAAACTATGGCTCTATAAGAAAGTAGCCAAATTTGTTCTAAAGCCCATATAATTTTCTATTTGAAGACATCAAATGCTGTACCAAAAGCTTTTGAACTAAAAAAAAAAACAAAAAACAAAAACAAACAAACAAAAAAAAACTCAACAAAATACCCAGGTACAGAATTATCATAATACAATTAATTTTTAACCCATTGAGAATTTAATATAGAAAACAACTGTATTCAAGATAACTTCCAAAAGACTGAAATTTCTAGGAATAAATTTACCTCAGGAGGCAACAGAGCTCTTTAATGACAGTTACAAAGTACAGAAAAAAATAGCAAGAGATTAGAAAACAGAAGGAGTTCCCAATGGTTCTGAATTGGAAGAATTAATATTGAGAATAAAGGCCATGGTACCAAAATTTATTTACCAATTCAATGAAATTCCCATAAAATTCCAATGATACACAGAAATAGAAAAAAAACCAATTGTGAAATCCTATAGAAGAAATTATTATTATTATTTTTAAACATTTTTTATTGATGCTTTGTGCATTTCATACATCATTTTCCAATTCAGTTCAGGCATATTTCCCTTTCCCTTCCCCCCCACTCCCACCCCAACCGAGATCATGCATTCTGCCATAACTGTCCTGCATATTTCTCTCAGTTTTTTTTTTCATTTTTTAGCTATAAGTGATAATCCATGAGTACAAGCATCCTTCATGCAAAACCTATCTGCAGGCTGTTGTGCCCAAACACCTACAGCCCCACCATCCAGTGGGGGGTGACAGGTTGTTTGTTCAATCAAGTTGATCAAATGAGTGTCCAGACTACATTGCTGTAGTTTCACCATTCACCCCAATCGCAGCCCTTACATTCTACCACGCCCCCTCTTCCGCAGGTTGTTCCCTAGGCTTAGAAAAGGGGCACAGGTGGATGAGAGGTAAAACAGTCCACTCTCTCTGGAGCTGTTGACTTGGACTCTGGTCAATTCTGGCTGTTTCCTTTCATGGGCTGACAGTTTGTCCAGGAATAACCTTTCGATCCTACTAATGAAGAACAAGCAATTAGATATATAGGTATTTAAGCAGCACTAATAGTTATGGTAGGTTACTTTAGCATAGACACATGTTTGGATATGTTAATCCATGAATTACAATTTTCCCCCCTGTTAAATATGACAGGGTCTTACTGTGGCTTATAACATCTCCTAACCTGTAGAGGATGTAAGCTTGTGGCATCAGCCATGGGTTATTTCTCCAAGGGGAGAGCCAATAGCCAATTAGATTTGGGATATACAGGCACATGGCTGCCTCTGCTGCACAGTATTTCCAGGCAGGTGAGGTGTAGCTGGTGCTGACGGTGGAGTCTTGCTTGACTCAGGGAGACCCATATTTGCTTTATTGGTTTAGTGGCCTTTGGTAACACTCTCTGGCATTCCAGAGGCCATCTGTACACTTGCATGTGTGGTCTCAATACATCCCTCCCATGTTAACGTCAGGTCTTCGGCAGCAGGGTCTTATTGCCTCTCCTCCTGTAGGTATCCCAACTTAGAGGCAAGGAGCCCTTACCTTTTGTGGGGCCTTGGATCCCCTGGCCAACATCCACCTGGTAGAACAATCCATTGCTGATGTCAGAGCTCCTGTATTAATATATTTTGCCTGAGTGCATAGCCCTAGGACTTTAGTATTATATTTGGTTCTGAACAGAGAGTAATCCCTTCCACAGTTCCCATGTCTAGTAGTCAATTAAAGAAAGCAGTTTTACCGGTTTTATAAGAGATTACCTCTACAATAGTTGTCTCCAATTTACAGTTGGGGAGCGACCTCATCATTGTCATATTTCTCCTTGTTCTATGGGTGGGAAGGCAAGGAAGTCTCTCATATCAGAACCTTTGTGGCACCTAGAAGGTAAGTTTCATTAGGACTCATTATAACTAGTTGTTACATGTAGGATCCACAGAGGGGTTCGATGTTTATGGCAATCTGAGGCTTTTCTTCCTTTGAATGTTCAGACGGGTCAGCCTTTCCGTTGCCACTTTTTGGTACATCCTACTCAATGCAAACCTGTATCTTTTCTTTCTCAGCCGTTAAGTTGGTGACGTTTTGTCCTGTTGGAACAAACAAATCTTTTCCCATAGTTAGTTTTAAGATTTGAATTGCAAGGGTTTGATGAAAAGGTTTCATGTCTTTCTGTATCCCCCCCCCTTTTTTTTAGCGTATGAGTCTCCAGAAGACAGTTGTATTATACATGACTATAGGGTGGAGTCAAGGCACAGATTTCATCAAATTCACCCATGTTGTTTTGGGTGACTATATATGATTAACTTGGGAAGCAAACTTAATTTTTACGTTAAATCATCTTAAAGAGAATGCTACAAGGTGATACTGTACAACAGAGAAATTATAGAGAACATTTGTATGTGTCAATCCCAAAGTTCTTGCTCTACAGATTTTATGTAAAGCAAATGTGGGCAACAGCGAATTATATCTCCATTTAATTCAGATGCATTACCATTTTTATCAGATTCTGTAAACCAATGTTGTTTAATATACACATGTTTACTTTTACTTTTACTAAGTCCTAAAACACCATGTGTCCTGTAGACAGTGTCTAGGCGAAACTGGGTACTTGCTGAGCTCACGTCAATTAAATATGCCTTAATCGAATATACACCCGTGTCCCTCTCCCACCCATCCCCCCTTTCCAATTCACCATTTCAGTCCATTTTCTGATGCAGTCTTTCTGTTGTTCTTTTACTATGCCTCCCTCTCCATGAGAAATATTTATATCTGGGTTGTTGGTACTAGCATCCACATATGAGGGACACCATTTGTCGTTTGTTTTTCTGGGACTGTGTTACTTCACTTAACATAATGTCTTCCAGCTCCATCCATTTACCTGCAAATTTCATGATGTTGTCCCTCTTTACTGCTGCATAGTATTCCATTGTATACATGTACCACATTTTCTCTATCCACTCGTCAGTTGAAGGGCACCTGGGCTGGTTCCAGCTTTTTGCTATTGTGAACAGAGCTGCAATAAACATAGCTGTGCATGTATCTTTGCAGTAAGTTGTGTCTTGTGGGTATATACCCAGGAGTGGTATGACTGGGTCAAATGGAAGGCTCATTTTGAGTCTTCTAAGGGTTCTCCACACTGCTTTCCATAGTGGCTGTACAAGTTTACATTCCCACCAGCAATGGATGAGTGTTCCCCTTTCCCCACAACCTCTCCAGCACTTGGTATCATTCATGTTCCTGATCCTAGCCAGTCTTATTGGAGTAAGGTGATATCTCAGAGTGGTTTTAATTTGCATTTCCTTAATTATCAGAGATGTTGAACACTTCTTAAGATGTTTCTCGGCCATCTCTAACTCCTCCTCTGTGAAGTCTCTATTCAGATCTTTGCTCCATCTTTTGAATGATTCATTTGTTTTCTTTCTTCTTTGTTTTTTGAGTAGCTTGTATACTCTGGAAATTAATGCTTTGTCAGATGTATCTGCTGTGAAGGTTTCCTCCCACTCTGTGGGTCTTCTCCTCACTTCCTTTATTGCTTCCTTTGATGTACAGAAGCTTTTGAGTTTAATGAGGTCCCATTTGTCAATTGTCGATCTTATTTCTTGTGCAGCTGCTGTCTGATTTAGGAAGTCTTTTCCTACACCTATGTCTTGTAGTCTGCTGCCAAGCTTCTCTTCTATCACCTCCAGAGTTTGGGGTTTCACGTTGAGGTCTTTGGTCCATCTGGAGTTGACCTTTGTACAAGGTGAGAGGTAGGGGTTTAATTTCATTCTTCTACAAGTGGTGATCCAGTTTTGCCAGCACCACTTGCTGAAGATGCTGTCTTTCTTCCATTGTGTCTTCTTGGCCCCCTTGTCAAATATGAGGTGGCTGAAATTGTATGAGCTCAGGTTTGGATCTTCAGTTTTATTCCATTGGTCAACTGGTCTGTTTTTGTGCCAGTACCAGGCTGTCTTTATGACTATAGCCCTGTAGTATAGTTTGATGTCTGGTATAGCGATCCCCCCTGTATTGCTCTTTTCACTCAGGGTTGCTTTGGCTATTCGGGGTCTTTTGTTTTTCCAAATGAAATTGAGGATTTTTTTTTCCAAGCCTGTGAAGAAACTCTTGGGGATTTTGATTGGGATCGCATTAAATCTGTACACTAGTTTGGGTAGGATGGACATTTTTACTATATTTATTTTCCCAATCCATGAGCATGGGAGGTTTGTCCATCTTCTGATGTCTTCCTCAATTTCCTTTTTCAGGGGTTTAAAATTTTTGTTGTAGAGATCCTTGGTGTCTTTGGTTAGGTTTGTTCCTAGGTATTTTATTGTTTTTGAGGCTATTGTGAGTGGGAAGGTCTCCTTGTAGTCCTTCTTCAATTGCTTGTTGTTGGTGTACAGAAAGGCTACTGATTTTTCTAGGTTTATTTTGTATCCTGCCACTTTACCAAAGCTCTTAATCGTTTCTAGGAGTTTTCTGGTGGAGTTCTTAGCATCCCTTAGGTAGACAATCATATCATCAGCAAAAAGGGATAGCTTGACTTCCTCTTTTCCAATTAGAACTCCTTTAATTTCCTTTTCTTGCCTTATTGCCCTAGCTAGGGTTTCTAGCACTATATTGAAGAGGAGTGGTGACAGGGGGCAGCCTTGCCGAGTTCCTACCTTTAAGGGGAATGCTTCTGTCATTTCCCCATTTAGGATGATATTGGCTGTGGGTTTTCTGTATATGGCTTTGATTACATTGAGGAATGATCCCTCCAGACCAATTCCCTCCAGGACTTTAAACATGAAAGGGTGCTGGATTTTGTCAAAGGCTTTCTCCGCATCAATTGAGATGATGGTGTGGTTTTTGTCCTTCAGTCCATTGATATGTTTGATGATGTTTATTGATTTTCGTATGTTGAACCATCCCTGCATGTCTGGTATGAATCCAACTTGGTCATGGTGGATGATTTTCTTGATGTGAGTCTGTATGCGATTTGCCAGAATCCTGTTTAGAATTTTGGCATCTGTGTTCATTAGGGAGATGGGTCTATAGTTCTCCTTTTTGGTTGTATCTTTCCCTGGTTTTGGTAGTAGCGTAATGCTGGCTTCATAGAAGGAATTTGGGAGAAGTCCCTCCATTTGTATCCTTCTAAACAATTTAAGTAGTAATGGTTGTAAGTCTTTACGAAATATTTTATAGAATTCTGCCGTGAATCCATCCGGGCCTGGGCATTTTTTGGTTGGGAGGCTACTTATTACATCTTCGATTTCTTCCTGTACTATTGGTCTGTTTAGGCTGTCGATCTCTTCTTGGTTGAGCTTTGGTGATTCCCAGGATTTCAGATATTCATCCATTTCTTCTAGGTTTTCAAACTTAGTAGAATATAAGTTTTTGAAGTAGTCCCGTATGATTGTCTGGATCTTTTCATTGTCTGTTGTGATATTTCCCCTTTCATCACAGATTCTATTGATTTGGAGTTGTTCCCTCTTTCTTTTGGTTAACTGGGCTAGAGGTCTGTCTATCTTGTTTATTCTCTCAAAGAACCAACTTTTGGATTCATTGATTTTTTGTATGGTTTTCTTTGTTTCTATTTCATTGATCTCTGCTCTGATTTTTGTTATTTCTTCTTGTCTGCTCCGTTTAGGGTTCATTTGTTGTTGTCTCTCAAGTATTTTTAGCTGCAGTGTTAGATCGTTCACTTGTGCTCTTTCTGTTTTTTTAATGTGGGCACTTAGAGCTATAAACTTCCCTCTTAGGATTGCTTTAAGAGTGTCCCATAGATTTTGCTGTGTTGTTTTATCATTGTCATTCAGTTCCAGGAATGTTTTTATTTCTTTTTTTATTTCTTCCTTGACCCACTCATTATTCAGGAGAGTGTTGTTTAGTCTCCATGTGTTCCTGTAGGTTGTAGGGTTTATTCTGGTGTTGATATTGAGTTTTATTGCACTGTGGTCTGATAGAATGCATGAGATTATTTCAACCTTTTTATATTTGTTGAGTTTTTCCCTGTGTCCCAGTATATGGTCTATTTTGGAGAATGTTCCATGAGGTGCTGAGTAGAAAGTGTATTCTCTGGTGTTTGGGTGAAATATTCGGTAGATGTCTGTGAGGTCCATTTGGTGTATTGTGTCATTTAGTTCAGATGTCTCTCTGTTTATCCTTTGTCCTGTTGATCTGTCTAGAGGACTTAATGGGGTATTGAAGTCCCCTAGTATTAGTGTGCTGGGGTTAATCTGTGCCTTGAGATCCTGAAGAATTGTCTTTATAAAGTTTGGTGCACTGATGTTTGGTGCATATATATTTATGATTGTGAAATCTTCATCGTCAATTGTTCCTTTAATAAGGATGTAATGGCCCTCTTTGTCTCTTTTGATTTCTTTTGCTTTGAAGTCTATTTTGTCTGATATTAGAATAGCCACACCCGCTTTCTTTTTGGTACCATTTGCTTGGAATACTTTCTTCCATCCCTTCACCTTAAGTTGGTGCCTATCCTTGAAATTGAGATGGGTTTCTTGTAGACAGCATATAGATGGGTTTTGTTTCCTAATCCATTCTCCCAGTCTATGCCTTTTGATTGGGGAGTTTAGCCCATTAATATTTAAGGTTACAATTGAAAGATGGATGTTGCTTCCTTTCACTTTATTATCCATTTGGACTTCTAGCCTTTGATTTTGCTCCTATGGTTATGTTTTTATTAGTTTCTTTTCCTAGGTGTTTGAGGATTGTTGCTCCTCTCTTCTGCCCTTTGAATTGCTTCAAGTATTTTATGAAGAGTTGGTTTTCCAGACATGTATTCCATCATCTTGTTTATGTCATGGAAGATTTTTCTCTCTCCTTCAAGTATAGTCGACATTTTTGCTGGGTAAAGTATTCTGGGTTGGCATCCGTAGTCCCTTAACACTGGGAATGCTTTGCTCCATGTTCTTCTTGCTTTCATGGTTTGAGGCGAGAAGTCAGTTGTAATTCTGATGGGTTTCCCTTTGTATGTGACTTGTTTTTCTTTTGTAGCCCTCAGAATTTTGTCTTTATTTTGGGCATCTAGCATTTTAACTATAATATGGCGTGGGGTGTTTCTTTTCTGATCTTGTCTGTTTGGGGTCCTATGTGCTTCTTGTATTTGTATGGGTTTGTCTATTTTTAGTTTGGGGAAGTTTTCATCTATTATTCTGTTGAAGATCTGATCAATACTATTCTCTTGAGATTCTTCTCCTTCCTCTATTCCTATGATACGGACGTTTGACCTTTTCATAGTGTCCCATATTTCCTGGTTGTTCCACGTTTGTGTATTTTTAAATTTTTCATAGTCTTTATTTGAGCTTTTTAATTGCTCTGTGTTATCTTCCAGATCTGATATTCTTTGTTCTGCTTCCTCCATTCTACTTCTGAGGCTTTTTCCTTTCCTTTCTTCTTGATTGAATGTGTGTTCTAATTCCTTTTTCATTTCATCCTGTGTTTTTTTTAGTACTTCCATTTCCTTTTTGAGCTTCTCAATCTCTTCTTGGTGCTTCTCAATCTCTTCTTGGTGCTCCTTACTTCGTTGGTTGGCTTCCTTTTTCAGTGTTTCTACTTCCTTTCGGAGTTTGTTTTTTTCTCCCTCTAGTTCTTTCTGGAGTTTGTCGGTCTGTTCCTTTAGTTCTTTCCGAAGTTTGTCATTGTATCCCTCTAGGTCCTTTTTGAGTTTTTTGTTCTCTCTCTTTAGTTCTCTGTATTCTTTATTTTTTTCTCCCTCTAGTTCTTTCTGGAGTTTGTCAATCTGTTCCTTTAGTTCTTTTCGATGTTTGTCATTGTATCCCTCTAGGTCCTTTTTGAGTTTTTCATTTTCTCTCTTTAGTTCTCTGAATTCCTCTTTATGTTCTTTAATTTCTCTGCATAGGTCTGCAATTATTCCTCTAAGATCTGTTCCTTGGGTCTCCTCCAAGGGGTTCCCATTGTAGCTATCAGAAGAAATTATTATAATAAACACACAACTCTCACCTCCGAGGAGATGAGATTGTTTATTCTGACGTGAAATATGAGTGACCAAGACCTGGGTTACCCTAAACTCGGTGTTCAAATGAGGTAGCTATTTAAAAAAAGGTTTTTTTTTAATATAGAAACAGTACAAAGAATGTAATAAACACACTTTTCAAACACATTGGTGGAAACATCAGTTAGGTGGGTCATCAAAAAAGTGGGAAACCTCACAAGTATAAGCCAAGATGCTATCTGATTTTACTTTTAACTGTTTGGTAGGAGAGAGGGGTCTACTTGCACATTGTAGAGGATTTAAATAATGGATACAAAAATGTTAGCTCACATACAGATAATGGTGATCAATGGGCTAAAGACGGCACAAGACAATTTGGCTATGGACTTATAGCTTTCCAAACTTTCCACTGATGTTGAAGTTCTAATGAGTTAATAAGCCTTGCAAAAGGTTTGCATGTAATCTCTGTTCTTTCCAATGTTTCAGAACAGAAAGAACACTGCTTAAAGTATCACACTACACAACTTCAAATCATACTCAGCTGTGGTAACAAAATCAGCAGGTTGCTGCTACAAAGCACACTTGGAGAACAGTGTCACAGAACAGGAACTATAAGCTACAGATACCTGAGTCTTAACAAAGGCACTAAAAACATTCGCTGGAGAAAATATAGCATCTTTACAATTTGGTGCCAGGAAAATGAGATACCCCCTTAAGGGAAACTGAAGTTAGATACCTATTTCTCACCCTTAACCAAAAAGAGAACAAAACAGATAAAAAATTTTAAGACATTGGGCTGGAGAGTTAGCTCAGCATTTAAGAGTACTGGCTGCAAGAAGACCTGGGTTTGGTTCCCAGCACTGACATGGTGGCTAACAACCATCTATAACTCCAGTTTCAAGGGATATCACACCCTCTTCCAACCTCCACAGGCATTGCACAACACGGGTGCACTTACACACATGCAGGCAATACACTCATTCATATATATATATATATATATATATATATATATATATATATATTGTGCTGGATATCTTTAGTGTCAACTTGACACACCTGGGTTGAGGGAGCCTCAATTGGGGAAGTGGCTCCATTGGACTGGCCTGTGGCCAATCTGTGGTGTATTCTTGATTGTTGAGCAGTGACAGTATAAGGAGGCAGGCTGGGCATGAGTCAGAGGAGCAAGCCAGTAAGAGCAAGCCAGTGAACAGCTACTCCTCCATGGCCTGTGCTTCAATCCTGCCTCCAGGTTCCTGCCCTGAGTTCCTGTCTTGGGCTCCCAAGTGATGAACTGTGACCCAGGAGATGTAAGCTGAATAAACCCTTTCCTCCCCAAGTTGGTGTTGGTCAGAGTATTTTAACAGCTGGAAAAGACAAGCTGGACAGTATATTATTATAATATTATTATATATATTAATAAAAAATAAAGAAAATCTTAAAAGTTAAAATATTAAGACCAAGATCTTTGAAACTCTTATAGGAAAGCATAAGCAAAATATTTCAAGATACAGGCACAGTAAAAATACCTCTCTAAATGGCCCTCTTATTCTTTGGGAAATAATCAGAAGAACTGGCAAATGGGGCTGCACTAACTTATAAAGCTTCTGCAGAGAAGAGATTGCTCAGGTACTAGGTGCAGAAAGATGAGACTCCAAGGCTTTCTTTTCTCCAGGAAAGAGTTCATTCATGCTGGCAACTGTATGCACAGGTTCATACTCCAAAGAAAGAACCTCGAAGAAAGATCCAGCCTTTAAAAATTACTGAACATTTGTGACTTTCATATAATAAATCTTGATCACGTTTAGACTTCCTCCCCTATCTGCAACTCCATTACCCCCACATTGGATTTAATTCTGTCACAAGGCCTACAAAGCCATGTTTGTGTCCCCAAATGTCCCTTGGTGTGAGTCCATCCATCCACTGGGGCCTGGTCAGCCTATCCAGCATCACATGCTTAAAGAAAACCAACTTTTTTTCCTCCCGTCAGTTGCCAGGAGCTTCTCGGCTTAGGTTGGGGGATCTTATCCACTTTCCCACTTCTGTGCTGGGACTTGTCTGGTTTAAGCTTGCATGGGTCTTGTACATGCTGCTGTTGTTGCTGTGATTTCATATGAATGACTCCCAGCTGCCAGGAAAACTGTTTCCTCATGGTCTTCCACCCCTGTTGCCTCTTGCAGTCTTTCTGCCTCCCTTTTCCACAATGGTCCCTGAGCCCTGGGTGGCATACGTTTGGTACAGATATCCTACCCAGGGACAAGCACTCTGGAGTCCTTTATTCTCTGAGCCTCAGCCAGTTGTGGCATTCTGGGCTAATCCCCGCCTGTTGTATGAAGAAGTTTCATTGGTGAGAGTTGAGAGGTGCATTAATATTCTCTCTGCCACCTGTTCTGCTGTGTTCTCTGAGCCTTAGGTGAAGACGTGGCATTGTAGGTGTGTCACTTTGGGCTGGGCGTCTCACAGGCACCTATTTTCTGTGTTTGTCCAGTTGTGTGACTCTGTAATTGTCTCCACCTGTTGCAAAACAAAGCTATTTTGATGAGTGGTGAGAGGTATACTTGTATTTAAAGATTTGGAGTTAAGATCCACAGATGATAGAAAATATGTCACTTATTTTTCTGAGTTTGAGTTACTTCACTTAGTATAACAGCTTCAAATACCTGTAAATTTTAAGATTTAATTTCTATTTATCACTGAATAGAACTCCATTGTGTAAATGTGCCACATTTTCATTATCCATGAATCAGTTGAGGGACATGGTGTTTCCATTTCTTAGCTATTGTGAAAAGAACAGCAACAAACATGGCTGAGCAAGTATCTGTGCAGTACAATGAGTTCTTTGGTTACATGCCGAGGATTGATATAACTGGATCATATGGTAGATCTATTTTTCATTTTCTAGGAATTCTCCACACTGATATCCAGGGTGATTGCATGAAGTTGCAGTTGCAGCAGCAGTGAATTAAGTGTTCCCCTTTGCCACATCCTCACCAGCACTGGGTGTCTGTTCTTCTTCTGTTCTTACTCATTCTAACTGGAGTTAAGATGAAATCTTGAAGAGATTTAGATGTGCATTTTCCTATTTACTTAGGATGTCGAATGCTTTTAAAGTGTTCCCTAGCCATTGTTGTTTCTTCTGTTGAATGCTCTCTATTCATATCCATAGCTCAATTTTTGAGTGATTTTTCTTGATTCCTTGCTTTTTAAAAGATTTTTAAAATTTCAATTCCTGCCCTTCATCCCTCAGTGATGAATTATGACCTGAACGTGTAAGATATAATAAATCCTTCTGTTCTTCAAATTGCTGTTGGTTAGAGCTTTTTTTTTTTTTTTATCACAGCAACAAATATCAAACCAAAATTGTGTGGACTCTTCTTCCTTAGGTGGAGTTCATGGAAATCCTTCATCCTCTCTTGTTTGCTTTGTTATTTTGGCCCTGTATACCTTGGGCATTTTCTCCTACCCCATTTGTTTGATCTCCTTACATGCTAACATAACTCAGATTTAAATAAATGAATGAATGAATGAATGAATAAATAAATAAATCTTGATGGCTGTCCATTTTATCATGGAGTTGAGATCACCACAAATACAAAGTAGCCATGAGGGTTTGATACCATCTTGTTTAGTGACTACATCAAGGTGTAGGGAACCATAATACTTGGCCACAAACTGGGCTTATGATGCCACTAAGTGGGTGGCAACCACAAGAGTGGATTACCATTGTGGCTAATGCCATGATTAAAGCTGGAGACACAGACTCCACTGGATCCTAATGTCTGCTTTTATGGCCTGTCTGATCCAGGTCTGTTTTTCTCTAGCTTGAATAGAATATTCTTTCTGCTATGGAGACCCCCATTGTCCCACATGTATCTGCATTGTTTCTGCATCACTATGCACCCAGTACCCTTGCTTTTACTTTCATTTTCCGGTTGCTGGACCTGACACAGGCTAACTGCAAAGAGCTTTCTGATACCATCCCGTCTAAATGCTTTTAGAGATCTTTTAAAAAAAGTTTTTTTGCATTCATATTCTCTAAATTAGGAGGAATTAATCCAAGTTGCCTTGGTAAATTATAAAGAGGCTTTTGTAATCCAGAAATCCAGACAGGGTGAATGGGGACTTCATGCTCACGAGTGTTTTCATGCTTGTCTCCTATCAAGACCAAGAACCATAATATGGTGTGGATGGTCATAGATTTCAAGAAAGCAGAAGGGAAGTTTTAAGGTAAATATTGCACTTTCAACCCTTCTGGGAGCTGAGACCCTTCCAGACTCGTATAATCATTAGAAGTTAGCTAAGTTCTCTGGTAAATGAGGGTCAATCATTCTCCAAAAGTTTTTTGCAGATATGTCTTGCATAGATAAGATCAACCAGACAAAATGCAGGAAGAATCACCAAGTTCACAGTGTGTTGAAGTACTATAGTATCATGTGAGAGAGAGCAATTAGTCTGATGGGTTTCCTTCTTCATTGTGGCTAATGAGAAAGAAAAGGTACAGGTGAATTAGATGTCCGTTGATAAGATGGACTCCTCCAAGCAGCGGTCTTTTCCTATGGTGCTCATGAGGTGAGGAAGGAAGAAGGATAAGGGGAAATCTTCAGAGGATGCTCTGGAGGTCACTGCAAAGATGTGGAAGATGTTCCTGTATATGCTCCTTTTGTCTTTCGGAGGGGTAAGAAGACACCACAGACTATAGTAGTTCCACCCAGACCTTAAAAAGGAAATACTCGATGTTTTGCTGCACTTGAGCCTGGCCAAAGCTTAGCCTGGAAGATAAAATATGGTCTCTAATGACAAATTCCATTCACAGCATCATCTTTTTATACATGAGATTTATGTTCTGCAGGTTGTCTGCCCCCACCTGCACACACACACTAACTGATTGTGGGTATAGTTTCAAGTAACTATTCCTCACTCCAAAGTCTTTTAAGGAGGATCTCAGGATAGACTTCGGTGAGGCCAAATTCTTCAGTTAGGTTTTTCCTCCTGGATTATGAGTGCCTACTCTCATTCACTCATGAATTTCTAAGTTTTAAAACCATCAGATGTTGACCCTTGAAAATCAAGTCTCTGGTATCACCCTAGATGAAAAAAAAAAAAAAAAAGCTTTCTATCTTTTTCAACACCGGCTGTGAATCTATAACCTAGCTGAGGAAAAGACTCATATGGACACATTTATGCAGGTTACAAGGAAGACAAGCAGACAAAATAAGTAATAATGGTGCTAAATATAGACCCAGACAACTTTTAATTACTCTGGAATTTCAGTTTTCTCATCTCTGCACAGTCAATGAAGTTCTTATCACTTCATTACTCTTTAAGATGTTTAATTGGAGATGCAATTTTCCTGTGCCCTGTGATTAAATCCAACACACTCATTGGTTTGCTAAGTTCAACTTTGGTGAAGAAGTACTTTCTCCTCTCATTGGGACATGTCTGGGTGAATAGATATTTGTATATATCACCCCAGGAAATAGTATTATAACATCTATGTAATGGGACTCCAATAAATGTAGATATGAAGTTATATCTATTGGATGCTGACTTTGATATATTATTTGAATATGCAACCAGGACTGATGCAGCTATATTACATGAAGTTCTAGTTTTAGTTTATTGAGGATCTGTGCATATGTCCATAGTGAATGGGCTGATTTACATTCATTTCCAGCAACAGTCCATAAAGATCCTGTAACCATGGTAAGTGGGATGAAAATGTTCTAAAGAGACAAATGTGCATATTAAGCATTAAAACAAAGGTCCCCAGAGAATTAGATTTTGCCAATGGAAATTGTCCTTAGGGAAGAGAAGGTTGAAGCCTAGTGCTAGGCAAAAAATGAAGTTGTTTCCCAGAAGAATTCTGACAACTTGTCAGACCACCTTGCAGCTGAAACTTCAGCTTAGATAATCATGGGAGAAGGGTAGGGATCAAACCTTGACTGTGATTGCTTGGTTGTACACAACTCCCGTCTATCTTTTAAACATAGTCCTTAGGTTAGGATCCCAAAGACGGGCATGGAACCTCTTGCTCATCTTCCCAAAGCAGGCCCATTAAATAAATTTCCTTTTTCTGCTTTTCACTACTATTTCTCTGTTTAATGTGGCCATTTAGAAAAGTGCCTGAGTCTAGATTCTTAAGGCTACCAGGCCCTAGGCTCTAATGCTAAAAACATCCAGTAAGAATATATCACCTGCATAGGTTGTTTCTTATTTTGGAGACAAAAGACATTCTGACCTGGATGAGATCAGATCTCAATTTGGTTTCGATTTGCCTTTTCCAGATGGATAGATGCATTGAACCTCTTCATTCATTGAACCATTTGTACTTCTTCTTTTTACATCTATCTGTTCGTTCATTTGCCCATTTCTTGGTTGGCTTTATTTATATTTATTCTGATCATTAACCACCTGTTGAATGAATAACTGCCAAAGACTTTCTTCACTGTGTTAATTATCTCTTTAGGTATACAGAAGTTTTTAGTTCCATGAAATCTCATTTGTCTATTCGTGGCTTATTGCCGGATCTATAAGACAGTCACTTCCTATACATATACTAATGTATTTTGCTGATGCTTTCCTATATGAGTTTTATCTTGGGGTCTTTCTTACTCCATTTACTTTTATTTTGTTGATTAAAATCTAATTTTAATCGCCATATAGTTATTAAAATTTTCCAGTACCGTCATTAAAAGTGCTATCTTTTCTCAGGTGTAAGTTTTTATGCCTTTGTTACAAATCAGATTTCTGTAGATGTATAGGTTTATTTCTGATTTTTTCTATACTATTCCATTGTTTTCCATGGATGTTTTTGTGCCAGTACCCTGATGATTTGTTAGCATAGCTCTGTAGAATAATTGTGCAGTTGTGTTAGGATACCTACTGCAGTTTTCTTTCCCTTCAGGATTTTATTGAAACATTGGGGACTTTTGTCCTTCCATAAGAATTTTATGATTGGTTTTTCAATTTCTGTTTGACATTATTATAATTTTCATGAGGATTGCCCAGATTGATTTGGTAATATGTTCATTTTCACAATATGAATTTTCTTAATCCAAGAGCACAAGACCTCTTCCAATGCCCACTGTCTAATTTATTCTCTGTTTGGCAACATTTTCATTTTATTCCTTAAGTTTATTCCTAGGGATTTTATTTTTCTGAGGTTACTGTGATTAGAATTCTTTCCTTAATTTCTTTCTTGATGCAATAAAAAAGTTAGTTACTTTTATGTTGATTTTGTTTTAGTATTGATGTGTACCAATTTACTCCAAGCTAAAAAAAAACAAAAACAAAAACAAAAAAACCCCTTCCATCTTGAAAGGGAGTTGAGTCTTGAAAGGAAGTTGAGTAAACCACAGAATATTTTGAGAAGGGGTGGCACATTGCAACTGGTAGGGATGCTCCTTAAGCTCAGGTAGTAAGCAGCTCAATAGCTTTAAAAAGTCCCTAAAATTAACCAAGTTTACTAGCCAGTCCCTCCTCTTGAGTCCCAAGGCTTTCAGATACTTTCAGACAAGCCAACCTGTTGAGCTGCCTGCAGGTTGTGCATTGCACTCCAGGCTTCCTGCTTTCATGAGCTGTCACCTATGGTCAGGTGGGCATTGGTGATGCTGCTGTCTTTGAGTCATTTCTGCTTTTGTAAGTAATCCCTCACACTTATTCCTGTAAGGAACTCCAATACTGGTTCATCAGGCTGGATTTTGATGTCCTCCTTACTTTGATCTCCTGGGATTCACTATCTGGGTCAAGTAGATGCTTGTTCCTATTTTCCAGGAATAGTGCCACACGACAGCTGTATTTGTATTTATAACAAGAAGATTCGGGTATTATAATCTTTAGTGTCTTCTGAGTGTAAGAATAATATAGTCAGGAAGGATAATTTGATTATGTCTTCCCTTATTGTATTCCTTCCATTTATTTCTCTTGTCCTATTGCTTTGACTAAAAGTATAAGGACAATATGGAACAAGTTTGGCAAAAGTGTCTTAGAACTGATTTTAGAGAAAATGCCTTCCACCCCCCCCATACAGCATAATGTTATTGTTTATGGGTTTATTGTATATGGGATTGATTTTATTGAGACATGTGCTTTCAATTCCTAAATTTCAGGACACTTAAGGATGCTTAATCCTCTCCATTCGGTTTTTCAGCACTGATTGAGATGATCATGAAACTTTGATCCTTTGCAAAAAAACTTTGTTTTTGTGCAAAAATGGGATCTAATTTTTTGCAAAATATGAGTGAGGTCAATGAAGTCCAAGTATTCTAAATCTGTCAGCTTCTGGTAATGTGCTGCTTGGTAAATTGAATTGGATGAAAGTGAGCATCCCTGGAGTCCCCTGACCTGAATGTAGGAAAGTGTTGCATGCTTGGGCAAGGCTATGCGTTGCCCAACTGTCCAGGTATCTGTAAAAGCGTAGCCAGTGGAGGGCTGGCTCTAGTTAGACCATCTGTAACTCTAGTTCCAGGGATCTGATGCCCTTTTCTGACCTCTGTGGGTATTGCATGGCACGGGTACACTTCCAAACATGCAGGCAATACTCTCATACACACAAAAAAATAAATAAAAATAATAAATAAAATATTTTAAAAAAGAGTTGCCAAAAGCAAGCCCAGGTTCACACTGCCTCAGCCCGTGCAGCAGGTCAGTTTGATGATGCTCATCTAGATCCAGACAGTTTGACCCTTCAGCCTCTTGGTCAATCTGTGGACTAGAACATACTCTGTTCCTATGGACTGGAAGTTCAGATTGTTCCTGGAGTGGTTAGGGTCAGAGACTGGGCCTTGGAAGCCCATTACAAACCATGCTTCACCACTCTTCTTTGGGATGTCAATTAAATAAACAAGCAATAGTGAAAAGTAGAAAAAGTTTTGTTCGGTGTAGCCACATGGAGAGGAGGAAGTAAGAGCTCCAGTGACCACCACCCCAATACGTCTTTAGGCTCTGAACATGAGGTTTCAACTCAAGTAGGGGCCAGAGGTGTGCTTAGCCAGGTAATGCTGTGGGCCCTCCCATCCTGATTGTCATGGCTCCAGTCTCTCCTGCAAGGTGTTCTGACAAGCCATCAGCACTGAGTCAAATTCCTTTCTTGGAAAAATGTTCCTTCTCTGCTGGCACGGGCTCCTGTGGTTTCCTTCTTTGTCTGAGATTCCTGACAAAATTCCAACTCCTTAAAGCCCATTTTTCAATAGTCTGTATATAAGATCTTTATTCCTCCAAAGATGTTTCATTACCCTACTATGTTTTTATACCTCCATATTGAGATGAAATATTGCTCACAAGTATAAGCAGGAACCAGGATTAGAGCACATTCAGTTAGTGACAGGTTTTCATGTCCCTTCACCTTTGTTAACATTTGCTTAGTGTGTGATGTTTAGACACACTGTTCTACAAGTTTCTAGTCTAGATATGTTAAGAATTAATTACAGTAAAATAGTTTTAAACAGCTGTTTATAAGTGCTCATTTAAAAGACTTTAACATAAGCTGATCTTAAAGAAACTTTGAATAAATATTCATTAAATATTTGACAAAAATAATAGGAAAGGTAAAATATTAATTTATCTTCATCAGTATCATATTTATTTTGTGTGTGTATGTGTGTGCTTGCACTTGTGTCTGAATATACATATTTGCACCTATGGCTATGTCACCATGAATATCTAGAGAGAGGTCAAAGGATGACTTTTATAACTAGAGTTCTGGGGATCAAATTCATGCCCTTGGGCTTGGTAACGATACCTTTTAGACACTGAGTCCACTGGCTAGCCCTTGTATTCTTTATTAAAGTTAGCCCCTTTCCTGTTTAATTAAACATTAACTAGTCTAAAAAGTACAACATCTTTGAATATAAAACACAAAATAAATTTTATAAACAGTATTTTTGTTATAGCCAACCAAATTATATGTCAATCATTTCTTATACTATTTATTTTTCTATAATAATTATATATATATGTGTTCCGGGCAAATTTTGGATATCATTTATAGATATAATCATTGTCTATGCATTAGAAAATTAAAAACTGGACAAAAGTTCTAATAACATTTCGTCTTGTTCTATCTGTCAGAGTTATGTAACATTGTATTATAGATATTAGATGAACATTTTCTGTTACAAACATAAATATTATGTTTAATGATCCAACGGAGATCAGGAACTTAACATTGCATTTTTATGTATCATACTGGTTTATATCAGTAACTTTACAATGTATATACCAAATTAGATATTAAATATCTACTCTCATGACATTATTTATAATACAATATATCATCAATTAACAATCCATTCAAAAGCAAAATTAACATTTTGCTTGCATGTATGAAAGTGAACCCATGCTTGTAATGCTTGATGATTCCAGAGTGTGTGGGATCTCCTGAGACTGGAGTTACGGACAGCTGTCAGCCACTCTGTGGGTGCTGGGTAACAAGCCTGGGTCCTTTGCAAGGATAGCCCATGATCCTAACCGGTTAGCCATCTCTCCAGCCCCACACATGTACCAAGTCTAAATTTAATGTTTAAGTTTCCTGAACAAAAAGCAGATTAGCAGTTTTATTTTTTTAATTTTTTAAAATTCTATTATTTTTTATGTGTATGAATGTACTGTCTGCATGTAGGTCTGTGCACCTGTGTCGTGCAATGCCGTGGAGGTCAGAAGAGGGCATCGGATTCCTCTGGAACTGGAGTTAAAGACGGTTCTCAGCCGCCATGTGGGTGCTGGGAATCGAACCCAGGTCCTCTGCAAGGGCAGTCAGCGCTCTTAACCGCTAGTCCATCTCTCCAGCCCCATAGCAATTTTCTTACTTACATTTATCTTTCTGTGATAGAATATACTGACAGAAAATAACTTGTAGGAGAAAAGGGGTTGCTTTGGCATGTATTTGCAGAGGGATAGCGTCCATGCTTCGCGCCATGTTGGTAAAGGCACAGCAGGAGGGGTGTGAGGCATCAGGGCACTCAGGAAGCAGAGCGATCCCATTTCATCTCCACACAGGAAGCAGAGAGAGAGAGAGAACAGAAGCTGGGGTCAGGTTTGACTCCTCAAGCCAACTCTGAGTGACCTACTTCTTCCAGCAGGACTCTTCCTCCTAAAGGTTCCATAACCTTCCACAACACCGCAGCCAACAGGGACCAAATGATGAAATACAAGGGCCTCTGGGGACATTGCATTTTCAGACGACCACAGCAATTTTCTCAGTTTTTAACAAAGCATATTTAAGAAATTAAATCACTCTTTAAAGATAAGGTTACTAATTATCTGTATTGAAAACCCTGGAACAAAATTGTGTGTGCCTGGGTTTCCTGATTAACATTTGAACCGGCCAGATCTAAATCATTCCAGGAAGGAAGCTTGAAATGAAGGGGTAAATTAGTGAACAAAGCTGGTGAGATGGCTCCCAGGGTACGCATGCTTGCTTCACCAATTGTGTGGGTTCCAGGGGTTGAAACCTGAGTTCAACTCCTGGAACCCACAAAATATTAGGAGATTTCTGACTCTAAAATTTCTCCTGTGACCACCACACGTGCACTGTGAAATGTACTTACACACACACACACACACACACACACACACAAACACACATGTAATAAATAAATTAAATATTTAGATAGGCCTAAGGAAGTTTGGGAAATCAATTAAATGACTGGGTTTTAGTTAACTGCTCTTTCAAAGGCAGACAGAGCACAGCTCCTATATAGTAATGTAGCACGATGTCCCCAAATACTTCACATTCACGTCTGTACATTTTAAATAAGGTGTGCTAATAATAGTAATTTAAACATATAAGTTCAAAAAGAAATGCAAGAATGAATTGTCCAGAGTTTTCTTCCCCCCCCCCCCCCCAAATTCTAGAAGATTTTTTTAATCCATCCACAAGATCATCCTGAGTTTACAAAAGAAAAGGCAGCTATAATTTTCTTAGGCCGGAGATTTATTTTTTTTAAGATAGCCAAAATCTTAAATTTTTTATGGTTACACAAATGACAGTAGAGATACCCTCAAAACCCTTGTGAATGATCTGGGGAGCACTATATCTTACATTGAACTTTCTACAGGTTTGATTAACTGATTAGAACTTCCTTGTTTGTGAAGATGTTGAAATGTTTCAGGTCCAAGGACAAATTACGATTTATCTTGGGCTACCTTTAGTACCCTTAATAGCCACCCCTTCCTCACATCTCCATATCATCTAACATCCTGTGATTAACAGGTAATGCATTAACTTAGCAAGTCACTAGCTTCCAATAACCAGAAAGAAAAGAACATCCTGATAACATCCTAGGCCTACAGCAGAGCAATCCTCACTTAGCTGTAAGATGCCTACCTGATATTTTTACCAATGAATTTGAAAAGTGTCTTGATTTATGATTTTCCTTGTTCTGTTGCTATAAACCTTCATGGAAGACTCATGTTGGAACATGGAGTTAGGGGTAACCTGACTCTGTGGTCACTCATATTTGGCTCCAGAATAAACTATACCTTATCCCCATTGAGATGAGAGTTGTGTTGCACTGACAATTATGGTACTCAAATCTGGGATCCCCCAAATGAACCACTTATCACTGGAGGAGTCAGACAGATGGGAGCCAGTTACTAGCATGAATATCTTGGGCCTAAGCCACAGGTATTATCTCCTCAGGTGGATTTCAGTGAGTTCTTTCTGGTCTTCAGACCTGTTGATTTGTCTATTTATTCTTTATTTTGAATTTGTTATTTAGGGTCCTATTTCTTGTATAACCTTTTTAATTTGGCTTGAACACATTTGGTCAAAGGAATCCATTTATTTACTTTGAAAGCTTCTGTTTCCAACCATTTCATTTTTTTCCTTTCAGACCTCTAAAAGCATCTTGGTTTCTAACCATTCGCTTTGTTAATTTGCCAGCAGTATTTTTCTTTTGACACCTGTTCCACATTTAATCTCAAAAGGTGGGCAATGTTTGGAGAAAACCAACAGGCGTTTGGTATTCCAGGTGGTTTTATCTTTGATTTTAAAAAGTTTCATGAGGTCCCATTTGTCAATTGTTGTTAGCCTGTGCTAACATGGTCCAGGTCAGAGAGTCCTGTCCTAGACTCAAAGTTCCAGTCTAGTCCCTACTTTCTCTTCTATCAGATTCAAGGTATCAGGTCTTATGTTTGGGTCCTTGACCTAACCACAAGTGAAAAATGTCATGTGACAGCATTTCACACCTGTAACAGAGATACCCCTTCCTTGTTCTAAACCCCTTACCTGATGTTTCTGTTATGATACTCTTTGTTATGTTACTATAAAACTTAATGAAACAGTTATCACATTGGACCATAGACTTTGGGACACCCTACTCCTGTGTACCTGAGTCAGTCGTGATCATGCATATTTGGCTCCAAAATTAACTGTATCTTATGCCACTTGAGGTAAGAGTTTTGTTTTGTGTTATCAAATATGGTGCCCAAAGGTGGAACCCAAAGAATGAAGCACCTTTCACCTGAGGAGACACCCAAATTGAAACCAAGTACTCATATGAGTCCTCCGTGTCTACAGCACCCAGTGTTATCTCCTCTAGAGGATTGTGGTGAGTGATCTCTGGGTCTCAGACCTCCTAGTCTGGTCAGTGGTGCAATTGTTTATTCTGAATTCATTCTTTAGGATCTTACTTTTTATATTTTTTTGTTTGATCTCAAAGTGTTTAGTTTAAGGAATTGGATTTATTTTCTTTGAAAACAGTTCAGTTTCTAACCATACCTTTTTCTCTATTGTTGTTTGACTTGGTTTTTCTCTCTTTGTTTGTTTACTTTTGGAACTTTGAAGATAGTTTTGATTTCTAACCATTTGGATTGTTAATTGACTGCTTCTTTTTTTCTCTTTGAACATTCCTCCCATGTCTAATCCAAAGAATAAGGAAACATTTGGAGAAAAATAAAAGGATATTTGGTATTCCATCTGCTTTCCTCCCTGTTAAGTACATTCATTGAACTTGCAAGTACAAAAACAAGTGGGGCGGGCATCTATCTGAATACTATTTGGATTTACATCTCCCACAAGAAGCACTGTTTACCATCTCAAAATTGGCTGATTCCACATGTGTACCTTATAACTAGAAGGCTTAGGCAATTTTTTTGGTCTACAAATTGCTTTAATTGGCAATTAAAACCTCTAAAGAAATTTATCTAAAGATAAATTTCATCTACAAATTAATAGGAGGTCTGAAAATTACATGTAAGTTTAAATGGAGATACTAAAATAAATAGACAATTAGTAATAAAATTTAAAGTTTATGTTGGACTAAAGCTCAGTTCTGAGAAGCCTAACTCTTCTGAAGGCTTACTTCATCTTTACTTCTTGTTTTTTTTTAATTTTATTTATTCCCGTATGTGTATGAATGTATTGTCTGCATGCAAGTCTGTGCCCGTGACGTGCAACGCCGCGGAGGTCAGAAGAGGGTGTCGGACTCCCCATCTCTCCAGCCCCTCATCTTTACTTCTAAGCAGAGCAACAATCCTTATCCAAGGAAAATATTATTATGGCTTAATTTCAGATCGAAGCTGGAGAAGAAGAATTGCCATGATACACTAAAAATTACCCTTTGTCTAGGCTACTTTCCACTGAGAAACTCTCACCCTCATTTGAACCTCTTATTTTCTGTCTGAGGATCTCCCTCTCTCTTTCCCTAATGCTTAAACCTTTGTTTAAAAATATGTATTATGTATTTCAATATTTCTGTTGATTTTTTTGTGTATGTCACACAATATATCTTAATCATATTTATCTCCCCTTCCCTATCTTTACTTCGCTATAGTCCACTCACTGGACTTCATGCTTTTTGTCATATATGTTAAGGCCTATCTAATTAAGTTTGTATACCCAGATTTCCCCTGTTGTTGAGTTCATCCATGGGAGTCTTTTCAACCTGTCTAACATCACTCCATTTAAAAAAAGTACTATGTATCATACCAGGCAGTCCTAAATATTGTTGGTGAGTTGGCCTATCATTTGACTGACCTGCCTGGCTAAGTGTGTTGCAATTTACCTTTAATTCTGCTTTTCTTCCCAGAGACCCATTTCATATTTGAAAAGTACCACTGGCACCAAAGATAGACATTTCCAAGAGTCATTCACCTGTTCCTGGGTGAAATAAAACAACAAATAGCTTTTCTGGGAGACAGTATCATGCCTGTTGTTATAGATGCCCTAAGCCACTCACATGCCCATAAGAGAGCAGCCTGGGAGAGAATGGGAGAGCTACTAGTGAAACAGCACATTCCGACTCCAAACCCATTAGGAATGGTCACTTCTATCCTAGAATCTTTTTTTTTTTTCATTTGGAAACACTTTCTTTTTTTTTTATTGATGCTTTGTGCATTTCATACATCATTTTCCAATTCAGTTCAGGCATATTTCCCTTTCCCTTCCCCCCTACCCCCACTCCATCCCAGATCATGCATTCTGCCACAACTGTCCTGCATCTTTCTCTCAGTTTTCTTTTCCTTTTCATTTTTTAGCTATAAGTGATGATCCATGAGTACAAGCATCCTTCATATGAAACCAATTTGCAGGCTGTTGTGCCCAAACCCCCACAGCTCCACCATCCAGCGGGGGGTGAGGGGTTGTATGTTCAATCAAGTTGATCAAATAAGTGTCCAGACTACATTGCTGTAGTTTCACCATTCACCCCAATCGCAGCCCTTACATTCTACCACGTCCCCTCTTCCGCAGATTGTTCCCTAGGCTTAGAAAAGGGGCACAGGTGGATGAGAAGCAAAACAGTCCACTCTCTCTGGAGCTGTTGTCTTGGACTCTGGTCAATTCTGGCTGTTTCCTTTCATGGGCTGACAGTTTGTCCAGGAATAACCTTTCGATCCTACTAATGAAGCACAAGCAATTAGATATATAGGTATTTAAACAGCACTAATAGTTATGGTAGGTTACTTTGGTATAGACACATATGTTTGGATGATATGTTAATCCATGAATTACATTTTTTCCTGTTAAATATGACAGGGCTTACTGTGGCTTATAACATCTCCCAACCTGTAGAGGATGTAAGCTTGTGGCATCAGCCATGGGTTATTCCTCCAAGGAGAGAGTCAATAGCCAATTAGGTTTGGGATATACAGGCATATGGCTGCCTCTGCTGCACAGTATTTCCAGGCAGGTGAGGTGTAGCTGGTGCTGACGGTGGAGTCTTGCTTGACTTATCCTAGAATCTTAAAGGTGCACTCTGTCCTTTTCATTCCCAGCCTGTCTCCTCTGCTCCCTGTGAAGCTGATTGCTCAGACAAGGGGCTCTCTGCTGGCTTCGCCCCATCATACTATGAGGAAAGAGCTGGCTTCTATAACTTTTAAGTTCCAAAGAGGTAAATTTAAACTCAATGTATTTTCATTTCATGAGACTTAAAAAACACAATGGCTGGATGTAGCTACATTTTTATTTATTTAATTTTATTTATTTATTTCATTTTTAACAATAAATAATAAGTTATGAGTACAAGCATCCTTCATGTAGAACCAATTTTCAAGCAGCTGTGCCCAAACCCACACAGCCCAAGGCTCCCACCATCCAGCAGGGGGGGCTTGTATGTTCAATCATGTTGATCAAATAAGTGTCCAGTCTATATTGCTGTAGTTTTACCATTCACCCCAATCACAGCCCTTGCATTCTACCACACACCATCTTCCACAGATTGTCCCCTAGGCTTAGAAAAGGGGCACAGGTGGGCGAGAAGCAAAACAGTCTACTTTCTCTGGAGATGTCGTTTTAGACTCTGATGAGTTCAGGCTGCTTCCTTTCATGGGTTGAGAGTTTGCCCAGGAATAACCTTTCAATCCTACTAATGAAACACAAGCAATTAGATATACAGGTATTTAAACACTACTAATTATTATGGTAGGTTACTTTGGTATAGACACAGATGTTTGGATGGTATGCTAATCCGTGAACTATAGTTTTTCTGTAAAAAATGACAAGGTCTTACTGTGGCTTATAATATCTCCTAACCACTAAAGGTTGTAAGTTTGTGGCATCAGCCATGAATTATTCCTCCAAGGAGAGAGCTACTAGCCAATTAGATTTGGGATATACAGACATATGGCTGCCACTGCTGCACAGTATTTCCAGGCAGGTGACGTGTAGCTGATGCTGACAGAGGAGTCTTGCTTGACTCAAGGAGACCAATATTTGCTTCAGTGGTTAGGTGGCCTTTGGTAAAACTCTCTGGCATTCCAGAGACCAACTGTACACTTGCAAGTGTGGTCTTAATACATCTTTCCCATGCTTTCATCAGGTCTTTGACAGCAGGTCCTTACAGCCTCTCTTCTTGCAGGTATCCCAGTTTACAGGCAAGAAGCCTTTACCTTTTTGGGGGAGGGGGCTTGGATCCCCTGGCCAACATCTCCTTGGCAGAATAATCCATTGCTGATGTCAGAGCTCTCCTGTATTGTACAGCTTAAAAAGACTTTAGTATTGAGCCGGGTGTGGTGGCGCATGCCTTTAATCCTAGCACTTGGGAGGCAGAGGCAGGCGGATCTTTGTGAGTTCAAGGCCAGCCTGGTCTACAAATGTGAGTTCCAGGACAGCTGGGGCTACAGGGAGACCCTGTCTCGAAAAGACCAAAAAACAAAACAAAACAAAACAAACAAACAAACAAAAAAAAAAAAACAAAAAAAAAACAGAAAAAGACTTTAGTATTATATTTGGCTCTGAATAGAGAATAATCCTTTTCACAGTTCCTGTGTCTATTAGTCAATTAAAGAAACCAGTTATACTGGTTTTATAAGAGATTACCTCTATAACAGTCGGCTCTAATTTACAGTTAGAGAATGACTTCATTACCATCATGTTTTTCTTTGTTCTATGAAAAGGAGGTAAGAAAGTCTCTCATATTAAAACTTTGTGATCAGAGACCTCCCAAGAGCACCTGAAACACAGGTAAGAGCTGGGTGCTTCAGCCAGGCAGATTGTTTGATTAAATTTCATTGTCTTTGTTGATCTTTGGCCCAATTGGCTAGTGTGGCTGTGGGGGCGGAGCTATCCTCTCAGCTGGTATAAAAGGAGGGTTTGTGTGAGTCTCGAGATTAGAGATCTCCCAAGACCACCTGAAGCACACCCCTCCCTTGTGCCAACCGGAATTACCGAAGGAAGGAGTGTCCAAATGGATTCTTTGGAGAACTTTCAGAACAGAAAGGGAAGAGTGAGCTGGACTTCCAATAGAAAGCCTAGAGTTTAGAGAAGTCAACACTCCATAAGCAAGGAGTAAAAAAGAAAAACAAATCAGTCAAACAACGAAGGCATCTGAAGGAGGCAAGCAAAGCAAGCCTTCAACACAGTGAAGAGGTATTTGGGATTCACATTGGAATACAGGCAAGGAGAAGCCTTGACAGGGACACGAAGAAGAGACATGGGAAAGGTGCAGGATAATCCCACACCAAGCTCTACCAACGCTTTGGAAGATTCCTACAGGGGGATCCCTGTGGGGATGGCCCAGGACACAGATATAAGAAGTACGATTGTGAACATACTTAAAGAAGTACAAGATTATAAAGAGCAAATCAAAGAATTAAGAAAAGAGAATGAAGAACTCCAGAAGGACCTAGAGAGAGAGAGGATGTCAAACTCCAGAAGGAAGTGGAAACACTGAAAAGATCCCATGCTGAAAAACATAAGGAAACCAATCAGTGAAGCAAAGAACTACAGGAAGATATTGAGAAGCTCCAAAAGGAAGTGGAAATACTAAAGGAATCAGAAGAGAAAAATAAAAGGAAATCAAACACTCATCCAATCAAGAGGAAAGGAATGGAAAAAGCCTCAGAAGCAGAATGGAGGAAGCAGAACAAAAAATATCAGACCTGGAAGATAACACAGAACAACTAAAAACCTCAAGTAAAGATTATGAAAAATTAAAAAATACACAAAAGTGGAACAACCAGGAA